>CAAKHC010010487.1:0-11453 GCA_901007825.1 Macroramphosus scolopax | reverse complement strand
TTAATTTCCCTAATTAGAGTTCCACTTTGGATCCATCAGCCGGCAGCCGAGTTCTGCGATCACCTGCCGTAATCCATCTTTACCTCCACTTTACCCCTTTCTATGTCCTGGGAGACGAAGTGAAGGTTTGTTCCACAAACGGTTTTGATGTACGAAAGGTTTTGTGGGGAAACGTGACTATCACAGGTTGCATTTATTTTTTAAACGTGTTCCAACTTGGGACACACCTAATTTTAGGTGTTCAAAGGTCTTTAATCACGGTTAAATATGTAATCCTAAAGGTTTGACACGGCTGTTTCGATGGGCTTCACATGTAATCCCTGTTTTTATCATGTTCAGGTAAACCAAATGAATGTGGTCACATGTTAACAGCTTTCCCTTCATCTGGCAGGTTTTGTATTAATCAGTGTCCAATTTGATTAAAAAAAAAGAAAAGATTAGACTTGGTAATGAATATCTTTATATCATTTAGACAGACCTAGTGAGCCTCGCACAGAGAGACAAATTTTGGAGTGTCGGCAAATAGGACAGCAGCTAAATATGTGGCTCTGCAAGGGTGAGCTGGCGGATGTTAAAACCTGTAACTAAGGGCACCGACGTGAATAGGGCATTGATTCGAGGAACTGCCGTCCCCACAGCTGCCCAGCAATCAGCAAGCACTGTGTTAAATAACAAGAGCATTTTCAGATGAGGGTGCAATTAACTACATGGAGATTTTTTATATAACATCAATTAAAGTCATGCTAAAAAAGTTCTACCCCAAAACATCTTCAAGTGTGTTATTTAATACGTGTGTTTGAATATATCTGAACTCTCTCTCTGCAGCCCGAGTCTGGGATACTGACAGGGACACAGGTGACATTTTCCCGAAGCCGCATTGATCGCAGAACTACGGGGTACTATGTGTTAAACTGTGATGTCACATGCAGTGTGTCCTGAATTCAACCTCCGTACATGACTTCCATCTCTAATTGATATGCTAAGATGACAGCTCGATTTTTCTCATGAGCTCAATAACTGAAAAAGAGTAGACCCATCTTTCAGAGGAGGGGTTTCACATTGGAAATGCAAAAGCAGCAATTCAAATAAAAATACAGCTTTTTTAATGTAATTTTATTAAGAAAATAAGTATAAAAATATAAATATAAAACAATATGACTCCGCATTCAAGCAGCATGATTCCAGTGTATGACAGTTTTTCCTACGACATACACTTGTTCCGTACATATTACACCTAATATGATGAAATGAATTCAGTTTGACAAATAAACTGCACTGACCATTCACATGAACATTGCTTGTCAAACAAAGATAGCAAATAGTATATAGGATGTCCATCATTTAAAAACACTTTGTACATTTACAGTATTTAATGGAGTTGGCCGGAAACGCCACTTGACTCCTTTCCTAACCCGCCCAAACCCTATCCAGCGCCGATAAACATCGATAGTATACAGTACTACTATCCTTCTGGTCAATTACGAAACACATTTTCACACCATTGTCCACAAAAAAAATCCTAAAATTCGAAGGCATCTTTATTTATTATGACCCCAAAAAACAGCAAAACTTTTGAGAATTATACTTTATCTCCGGCGATGAGAAAATTCAACTCAGTTCAAGTCTTAATTTCTGTTTCCGAGTGCATTTCGCAGGAAACGTTGTGTTCGTGTGAAAGCACATGAATGTGTGAGAATCAAATACACAACTAGTTAACTAGCGCACTAGCTAGCAAACCAGACAGATAAACAGATATATAGCTTGATAGATAGGTAGGCGGACAGTCGACTAGCTGGCTAGTAAGCTAACTAGACGAACAGACGTCTGGCTAACTAGCTGGCTAGCTAGCTAACTACAAGAATAGACAAATGGCTAACTAGCTGGCTGGCAAGCTGATTAGACGAAGAGACGTCTGGCTACCTAGCTGGCTAGCTAGCTAACCTATTGGCTACCTAGCTGGCTAGCTAGCTAACCAGAAGAATAGACGCCTGGCTAACTAGCTGGCTAGTAAGCTAACTAGACAAATGTACTTCTGGCTAACTAGCCGGCTAGCAAGCTAACTAGACAAATAGCTATACATTATCTAGCTAGCTAGCTAGCTGAACAGACAGTAAAAAAATGAGCTTGAAATAAGAGACGGCCATGGCTGTGTCTAGGTCTCTCTGTCTGGGCTCTTCCCTATGTACATTTCGGCCAGCTTTTTGAAGTGAGGTCCCCAGTTGCTGAGGTAATCGTAATCCTGGTCCCCCTCGGTGGCACCGGACTCCAGTGAACTGAGGGACTCTGCCAGTGAGCCACTGCCCTCGTAAGCGTACGTGGCCAGGGAGTCATAGGGGGGCGCTGTAGGATCCGAATCGTTCTCTTGGAGCCTCCCGTTAATGAAGTCCCTGACGTCCGTGTTATCCTTTATGGGCGATGTCCTCCGAAAGGGAAACAGCATTTCGGGTATGATGTCCCTGCGTAGCTTGTTAGCATCCATCACTTCTGGGTTGCGCAGAGTGCCGATATCAAAGGCCTGAGTGTCCTCCTCTCCGCCCCCTTCGTCGTTGTAACTGACAACGTTGTCTCTGACATCCTCTTTGGAGATGATCAGAGGCTCTTTCTTCCTCTGTCTCCTCAGGGCGGCGAACAGAACCACGATCACTACACAAAAAAACAGTGGGAAACAAGAGTGGGAAAGCTCAGCGTTAAGACCTGCACCTCCTGACGTGTGTCATGCATTAAAGCGCACAGGGGAGAAGAAGCGCAGAGGGGAAACACATTTGCTACCATTGATAAATCCCCAACACTGCCTGAGGCGTTCACCTCCGATTATTAAAGATTCAGTGAACAGGCTTTTTCTTTTTCCCCCTTGAATGGCACATTTGCGGCAGAACATACAACCTCATATCTCATCTGCTTTATTCTTTGTTCAGCAGGAAGGACAATCAGGCAGGGACATTTTCTAATCTCAAATTTTCGGACAAGCATACGTCCTTCTCCACCTGCGGTCCTCTGTCCTCTCAGCAGGTAATGGAGTTGTCTTCATGCCTCCTACCTGAGTGTTAATTACAATGCCTTCAACATGCGGCGGATGGATGTTTTAAATTGTTCCTTATGAGCATTTCTGACTGAACAGTGCCACTTCTTTTTTCTTTTTTTTTAATAGTGCAGAGGGATGCAATGAGCAGGACCTGTTCCAGCTCAGCGCCTGTCTGTCGAAGTCAAGCAGAGGTGAATGAGACAGTCTGTCAGGGGCGTTGAAGCGCGAAAAACGTCAGATAATGAGCAGATGTCAGGATATTTGTGCTCAAGAGGAGAGCGTTGCTTTAACCTTCAGTATACCAGGGAGAAAGCCCCACCGGTCCACTACCGGACAGCGAAGTTGAAGATTGAAATGAAAGCAAGCAGATTAAAAAGAAGATGGTCAGAGGATTTCTTCTCTCAATTGTTACGCTTGGTTGCAGATCAAATGACGAGATCCAAGCGGCAGATTGTGACAGGAGGAAGGGGTTCAAGTTCAACACACGAGGCTTCTGTGCTGCACCGTACACTCTACAGCAGGGGGGTTCTTCATGTCGTGGACCCCCAAATAGATTCTAAGTAAACCACGGACTCCCATTTAAAGTAATTTAGCTATAAAGGGACGCTTATATGTATAGATTTATTTAGCCTGAGGCTGCAGTCAAGTGCCTTTTACAAGCATTTAAAGCAGGAAATCTTAACCGGCATCAAAGCTTTTCATTTTCATTCATTCGATTTATTTAAAAAAAAACATGGATGAAGGCCATGTAAGCTAGCAACAAATTACCTTAAAATTAGCCCCAAAATTTGAAGGTATTGTTGGGATTATAATGCACTGAAGATTCACCTAAACTCTTGGCTTATAACCCGATTGCCCCCATACCCACAAACGCCGATCACACAGGGCACTTACTGAGGAGAATGATGACACAGAGCAGGATCGCCACCAGGGCTCCGGTTGTGAGACCATCCGAGAAGGGCAGCACCTCTGGGTTGCACGACTGCATGTTTCCACGGCTGTCGCAGGCACACACGCGCACAATCAACGTGCTAGTGCTGCTCTGAATGGGGTAGTCGTTGTCGGAGATCACGACGGGCAGGAAGTACACGCTCATCTCGCGCCGGCTGAAGCCTCCCCGTCGCGTCAGGATATTGGCGGTGTTATCTGCACAGACAAGCAAAGGGGGGGAAGTTTGTAAGTAAGTGTTTGGAGGTATTTACTCCAGTCGTGCTGTTTCCGTCTGCAGAATGCAGCTTAGAGACTTTGAATGTTCTCCCCGTGTCTGTTTGGGTTTGTATCCAGGTGCTCCGGTGTCCCCAGCGATCAGCAACATGTATAATAGCAAGTAAATAGTCCTTTCACTGCCCCAGAGCTCAGTGCTTGTTGAAAGAACTGGAGTTGGTCCCAAGATGCTGCACACGGCCCCATCGATGATGGGTGAGGCACACACTGGATTTCGGAGCTCCTTTAACTTTAAACACAGGGTCTTCATCATTCTTTTTTTGATGTATGAATACCCTGTTTGGTTGATACATTGCCTATAAATCATCAAAGTTTCGGGAACTGTTAATTCTAGTGTGCTTCTATCCATTTTTCTCATTCCTTCACTTGTATTGTATCCAGCACCTGAACTAACACCAGCTGGATTGTCCACCTTAACTACACTGCTCTGCTTTAAATGCACAGGATACAGTTTGTTCTGTACAGTTACAGTAAAGACTTTATTGTTCTGTTCCCACTGAACACTACTGCTTTGCACAAATGGGAAGCACAGTTAAGAGACTGGCTGGTTATAAGCGTGAACACAGTGGAGAATTTAATGAGGCGGATATTTGTTTTCAAGAGATAAAAGCAAAAGCAAAAGCAGAGCGAAAGGACGGCGAATATTGGATTTGCATTCACACGGTGGACAAAACCAGGACTTTAAAGTAAATATTTTGATTGCTGGGTCTGGAAATAAGTTCGCTACATCGAATTATGTTTTTGCTGCCCCCAGGTGGCCAAGAAAATGAATAAATGTCGGCGCATCACACGTCAAGTGTTAACTGCATGTCCTACCTTCTCTGTCGACGACGGTGAAGTTTGGATTGTCCGCACTGATACTGAAGACGAACTTGTGTCCAACAAGGGGCTCGTCTGTGTCAACGGCACTTATTGTCTGGATCAACTGTAAAACAACAACAACATATGAAGCATATGAACGGTGCATCTTTTGATGCAAAAGTGCTTTTCTCTGGTTTTGTATTCAAAGCGCGTCAGTGTTTTGTGCACGATAGTTCGTAGCCTTGCAGAGAATCATTAAAACTTGGGAGATTATTGTTGTAAAAAAGCTGAGCTGAGAATAAACTGAGGCCAATCAGGTACAAACCAGACTGATCAGCAATTAGCGGGGAGCGTTCAGCTAATTAAGGGATTTGCACTCTCTCAATCCCCCACACATGTGGGTGTAGTGTGATTGAGCGTTCACTCGGATCACAACGTGGGTCCCTCACACCAAACTGGGCGCAGATGAAGAGAGACCGTTTTAGAAGCAGAAAGTTCCTGTGTAATTGTCGGGGAGTGACTGGTGGATATTCTCCTTTTAGCTACAATGTTCCTCTGCTTGACTGCCAACTTGTTTTTTTTCCGCTTTGCTTAATAACTCTGCGAAATGTTATTTGTGAGCTCTTAACTTTCTATTACATCAGTGTCAGTGCGACATGAATAACTGTGCAGGAAATAATGACAACCCGAATAAACATACATTTATGTTAATTGTGTAAAATCACATCACAAGAATATTAAATAAATCCTTTCAGAATCACTGCGGCATTTTCATGGAAAACCATTTTTTTTCCGATGTGATGAAAAAAATAAAGACAATGTGAATCATTTTAATGACGTCCTTTACTCCAAATAATGACGAAGCATACTGAGTCCTAATTCTGAGAATATTTCTCAGGGTCTCAAAATAATAAGTCAATCCTTTATTTCTAATTATTTTGAGATAATAACAATATAGTGAGATAGTAAGTCATTATTTTCAGACAATACATTGTTATTTTGGTTTACTCAGCCATGATTTTGAGTTGAAATCCTTATGTTGGGATAGTTTCCCCTGATAACTGATGTTTTTAAGGAAGTCTATCATTATACTGACTCAGAGGATCTTTGTCTTTTGTTTACTAACAGTGGCGTTAATGAGCCTCCATACATCTATCCTCATGAAGGGAGGATTAATCGCTGGGCTGTTGTATTATACTTTAAGAAAAAAAAACTCTCAGCGGCGTATTTACATAATTCGAAGGTTCTGTAAATGTTATTTACCTGTCCGGCTTTGACGTTCTCACAGACGAATGTGTCGTAGGACATCGCGAACTCGGGGGCGTTGTCATTGACGTCTAACACCTTGATGAACACGGGCACACGCGTAGTCCGACGTGGATTATCTGAAGCATACGAATAAAACAATTATCCATAAAGAACATTGTTTCAAAGTCATAGAATAGTGCAATTTAAAAATAAAGCAATTACTTATTTCGGTCGCCACCACGGAGATGTTGTGCCATTTGGACATCTCCCTGTCCAGGGCCTTCAGTGTTGTAATGGTGCCATTCACAGAATCAATGTTGAACAGCCTCTCGAGATCCGTGTGCCGATCAATGGAGTATCTGCAGGAGCAGCCAGAACGTCGTCACTGATTCCAGTAAACATGAAATCCCTGCCATGTCTCTCTCTCTCTCTCTGTATATAAGAATGCTTGTAAAATGTGCCGCTCCTCCAAAAGAACAAACAAACACACCGCAGGACTTCTACGCTTCATGGAATTGTATTTGCATAGTCACTTATTGTTTCCACCGGAGCGCAGAACAACAGCATGCATGCGCCGGATTGTCAGAGCATCATGCATCCTTCATCCCCGTCTTCTCATGTGTCATCGCCAGAACTTTCATATTCCGGCGGAATTTGAATATGCAACACAACACGCCGTGAGAGTGGCGTCTCGCTCTGTGTCGGCGACAGGAGGGCGCCATATGTGTGGAACGGCGGCGCTGAGCCGTGTGGATTGATACAGCATATTAGGCTCTTTCACTTTGACTTTGTGCAGTGCCACAGAGGGCTTACATAATTCTGGGCAATAAACAGTGTCTGTATTCACTTCACAGGGCCGCCGCCGCCACCTTCCACTGGGAAATCACCAGGACCCATGAATAATATCCCTTTTTCCTGCCCTCCTCTGCACCGACACATGGCCGGGCTGATGGATTAGATTTAGCCAGAATGGCTAAATTTACACTGCAAAACTGATAAGAGGAGACTTTGTATTTCTACCAATGCTTGTTTCCCTATTGATTTTATACCAGTGTAATTAAATGTGGAACAATGACTTCAGTTGCAGTCAAATCACCGACGAGAAAGAATTGCAGCCACTTAAAGTGGCGGGGAAATCATTGCTTCACTGCTCATTGATTCATTTCCACTAAATCACACGTTCTTTATTTGTTAAGGAGAATTTGCTACAAGAAAAAAAAAAGAAAAAGGCCCTCCGGCTGCGTACTTCACTGGCTTGTTGTCGGCGTCCGGGTCCCTGGCCGACACCACGCCGACGAAGCTGCCCGCAGCCGTGTCCTCGTGCACCTCGATGATGTAAGGGTTCCGGGTGAAGACCGGGGACTCGTCCACATCCTCCACCGTCACCTTGACCATGGCGTAGTCTTTGAACTGCAAACCGTGGATGAACCTCGCATCCAAGTATGTGTTTTTCACCTCCACTCTGAACTCGTAGTCCCTCTTACTTTCGTAATCCAGCGCCTGGAGATGAAAGAGCATCAGAAGTCAGGCTTTCGACTTCTTCCATGAAAAGAACAGCCCGCCTCCAGGATTTTTGACAGACACTTCACCGTATTTCATTTGTCTGCCTTTATCTTACCCATATTCTAAATTGCGAGTTGCATTTCAAAGTGAGGAGTGCAGAACCGGGAGCTCTTTGGGGAAAACTAAGACAGAACTGTTTTGTATTATTCCTCTTTCAAAAGCTCAGGGTATCTGATTTTATACCGCAGCTCAAAAAAGGAAGTTCTGTCATATATCCTCCTCTTATGTGAATAAACGTTATCGGCAAGCTGCTTCTAATCCGGAAACGGTGCTGTTCTGTCTGTGCGCCGGAGTTAAACGCTCAGCGGGAGGAGGTGTTCTTTCATATTAATAAGAGAAGAAAGAAACATCGTAGGTACAATGGAAGCGTACATTAAACTCCTCTTCAACCTGGACCAGAATCTATTCTGGACGTCACGAGAGACTCTGGACAGTTGGAAAAATTAAAGAATAATAGCAGGATTTAAAATTTGTTACCATATTTACTATGAAAAACAAAACAACGAATACATAATACTCTGAATGCATTTTAAACACAAATATTCCTGTAATGCATTCATGTACTTTTTAATTAACTGATATTTTTAACGTCTCCTGACACATTTCTTGCAGAACACTGAACTTTGTCTACATGTGACTTGTGACAGCTGTTTCAGAGACAAACCACAGGAGTGTGTTTTCCAAGATGTAGTATCGCCATGGTTACGGTCTAGTTTACGGCGTAAACAGAAAGAGGCCAGAATAATGACAAACAGAGTCTGTGGAACACAAAGTGAGTCACCTTCTTGATGATTATGACTCCCTCCTGTGTGGTTTGGTCCGTTATGATGTTGAAGAAGTCGTGACCGCCCACTACACTGTACTCCATCTCCGCGTTGCGCCCAACATCTGGATCGTCGGCCTTAATGCGGCCGATGGCGCCGCCGATCTCCGTGGACTCCAGCGCAGTCACCCGGAAGGAATCTGCACATTAATGATAAAAAACAACCGTAAAGATCTGCTGCAGGAACGGATGTTTGGACGAGCACAGGAAGGGTCTTCTTACGGTTAGCGAAGCGCGGCGGGCTGTCGTTCACGTCGGACAGCGTGATGCTGACGGTCGTGGTTCCCGACAGCCCGCCCATCTGTCCCGCCATGTCTTTGGCCTGGATCACCACCTGGTAGTTCTCCTTGACTTCTCTGTCCATGCCGGGCAGAGCCGTCTTGATAGTGCCTGAGATAGAAAACAACAACCACCGTCACTTATCAATCATCTGGACGACAACCAGACCGGTGACACACCGACGGACAGACTGGATGTGATCACAGCCGGGTGCACACATGCCCACAGTTAGCGAGGTCTTTCAACCTGTATTTGGGGATGACGGAGATGCAGAGAAATGGCTGTAACTCTCTCAGGTAAAGGTGTATTTCCACCAAATCTTACATGGATGTCCAAGACAGCTGAATACAACAAAGGACATTAATTTATATTACAAGCTGACCATCAGGCGACGCCTGACTTGGACGTTGCTTTGATAGAAAGAGGAGGTTCCCCTGACGACAATGATGGACAACTCTTGTTATCAACGGGAAGAATGAGCTCAGAATTGGAGTCATTAAAGTAAAGTATCTCTAAAGTATTTGTACTCAACAGTGTCGATATGTTTGTTCTCTTCTAGTCCTCAATGTCAGAGAATCTGAAAGCTTCTAAAAAACTCCCCAAATCAGGATTTAGATATCATCATGCAGGAGTTCACAGCCTTGCAGAGCGAACTTACAAGAAGAAATTAAAAACTTCAAGGTTCCAAAGAGCAGCTGGCTAACGTGCTCCCAAAAACTTAAAATATATCTATTAATTAAAGGCGTCTTGATACTAAATAAAGGTGCAGCTCTTCATCTTTCTCTTTAAACAACGATCGAGTGATACGAATGTGACAGGATGTACATGTTCCTCTTAAATAAGACATGTCGTCTCGTCTCAAAGTTTCATTAAGGTACAAAATGTGACTCATCAGGTCATCAGAACCGAAGGAGTCCTCCTTCCGCTTGTTTAATGTTCCCGCACGCTCTGCCGAGCGCAGTGCGAGCAGATCTGTTTATAGACTCCGCGAGCATCGGAAGGAGTTTCTGCCGCTTACCGTTCTCCGAGTCCACAGAGAAGTAGGGCTGCCCCTGCAGGATGCTGTACACCAGCTTGGCGCTGTTCCCGTACGTTTCATCGTCCGCGTCATTGGCGGTTACAGTGACAACAGACGTACCTGCGAAGAGAGAGAACAGGCGGCGTTCAGGCGGGAAAGATCAAGTGACTGACATCCACATTTTGTCTTTTATCATCCTCCGCTGGCTTTGCTGTAAGCCAACATGCATGTAGTCGTACTCCTCTTCCTCCACCGGCAGCCTGTGACTAATCTCTGCATGTTCACGTCCTACAATAAGACTTATGGTAGGAGGCAGGAGGCAGGAGGCAGCCGACTCCATCACCACCTCGGTGCAATTGGTTGATGGTAATCAGCACTGAGATGTTCTTCTGTGTCAAGATTATTCAGGTTTGTCAAATAGCACGTTTTTCTTCCTCCTCTCGAGACCGGTGCCGACACGCGAGGCCCTCGGCATCAGTGTCAGACACAGATGGTGTTGACAAAGTGTCTGTATTTGACGAGCCCTGATGAGAACGTGCTCGGAGGTGGCAGCGGGCTTTCAAGTGACTCTGACGGTAACCTGATCAGGTTCTGACTATTATAGCTCCGCGTGAGGATGCCGTGGTCGACATCTGGCGAGGTTTAGGCACAAAGAAATAAATGTTAGGTGTTAGGGAATAATCGTAGTTGATGCTTTAATAGATCGTTTTATCAGGGTCGTGCATGCGCCAATCATAATGACGTGAAGGGATTTACGTCTGAGTTACTGGCAGACCAGCGCATCTCATCAACATGCAGAAGGATCGGTGACGAAGTGTCTGCATCTGACAGACTGGCCTCGTGAGACGCAGCGATGCTTTCAAATAACTCCGTAGAAAGCAAGAAAAGAGGTCTGTTTGGATTGTGGATGGCGTCCCACAAAGACCAGACCTTCGCAGCGTCTGACGTGTACCTGTTGCATCTCAAACAAACGCAGGAGGGTTCGTCTGTATTCGGACGAGCTCCAGCGGCGCTCACACGCACTTGTTGCAAAGCACAATTGAACACTTTTATTTATATAAATAACTGTTGCACGCTAATGTCTCTACTATAAAAGACTGAGGCCCTTTTCCACTTCCCACATCCTGCAGCGTCTAGCCCAAAGTGCTTCAGCGATGCCACATTACGAATACTGTCCTTGGCATTCAGGAGACCTCTGCTGCGTCCTGTTTGGGTCGGACTGTCTGCATGCATACTAATGAACCCCTTGAACATCTGTCCCACTTAGAGCCAGAACTGATGGCGTAAAAAAAGAAGGAGCCTCTGATTCTTCATGGCTGGCTGACTTCATTAACCAGTGTGTTCAGTCCTTAACATATAAGGGGAGTTTATTAGTCCGATGGACGAGTGCTGGCGACCCCCGAACCCCCGAACCCGCCCGGTTTGTGCCAGCGCTCATCGCCACGGTGAAATCTAAGAGCAGTGCGCCGCGAGTT
>CAAKHC010010486.1:8238-45840 GCA_901007825.1 Macroramphosus scolopax | reverse complement strand
CCCCCCCCCCCACACACACACACACACACACACACACTTCCAGACTTGCATCCAGAGTAATCACTTTTTCCTCTAAAAGAACTCATATATAATTATAAGCCGGCTGCCGTGCTGTAAAATCTGCTTAATGGGCCTTTTCATTTATTTAGTAGAGTGTGTTGTGAGTCACATCTGGAATCAGAGATTTTAGTTTTGGGCAGCATATCAACTCCTCTATAGCGTAGGCTGCAGAATCCTGTCTTTGTTTTCTCAGCATGTGTTTATATCGACATTTTGTTGAGCAGTTGGAGTTTGACCAGGATCACGACTGGGTCACAGCTATATTTCCTGCTAGATAGCTGTTGCTGAACCACCTTTGACCTGTGCAACGCTGCGGTGGCAACATAGCTTTCAGCCACACTAGCACACACATTCACGTTTTGATGGGCGACCAGAGGCTATGAGTGCTTCCTCTTGTGAGCTCTTAGTTTTATTAACATTTTTATTGAGTTGAACAAATTGCTGACCTTTTGTGGCATAATGAATCGCCTGGCCTGCTTCGGAAAAATGAGAGTTTTGGCAGAAGGGACTGGCGTCCGTCCAAGCTGTTTAACTCATGATTTGCAGCGTGTTTGTTCAGCAGGTGACAACATTTAATACTGCGGAGTGTTTTCAAACATTTCAATTTGGGGAACTGTGTTTTTAAGTGGAGGGATAACGGTATAATATCTGAACATGAACCCAATTTAAACTGACTTTCATCACTGAAGTTGGCACAATGTCCACAGTAGATTTAATGCTCAGCCAATTACCCTCTGTCCTTTTTAAAAATATAATTTTGTCTTTTTGGACAAAGTGCAAAATTCATTTCAGATTCCCACTAAAGTTCATATTAA
Organism: Macroramphosus scolopax; assembly: GCA_901007825.1. Lineage (NCBI taxonomy): Eukaryota > Metazoa > Chordata > Actinopteri > Syngnathiformes > Centriscidae > Macroramphosus > Macroramphosus scolopax. The sequence continues at coordinate 44,965 of CAAKHC010010486.1, read as the reverse complement.
AGTTTTACTTGTTTATGATTCAAAATGTCACACCTTCTCACACAGACCTTGTGGATCAAATTAAAAGTTTTGATTTATGTTGGTGTGTTTCCATTAGACTATTCAGATCTGGATAGACAAAAACTTCTGTATTGTTATTGGGGCTTCTTAAAACAGTGTCAGCCGTCTTTGATATTATTTACCCATCTGTGCTCTCTCTCTGCATCCTGCTCAGTGCCATCATTCCATATCCAAGCTCATGCACCATTGGTAAAAGTGACAGCTTTGCACGTCCTGGGAACTTCGTACAAATAAACTAAACATATCGCACTATCCCCCACCCCCATCTCCATGCCATGCTTCTGTGGCTGCGTCTATAGGAACAGCTGTCCAGCTGTCACCGCAGCCAGCCAGTCAGCAGCTCTCCAAGGCAACATCTGTAGAAACTGAACGCTCAAGGGCAGCCTGCCGTTCTCAGCTCGTCCCCAAAGACCGTGGAAGTGTGTCAGGCCTTTTGGCTGCACATTACCACTGGCCACATCAACCGTATGACTGGGTTTTGATTGAACATTATCTGCTCCTCCGCCACTTAAATAAGCTCCGTGAGGCATCAGACGTGCAGAGATTCGCATTAGCATAACCATTCTTAAAAACAGAACACGTGACCATACAGCCTGAAAACATGCCACATTATCGTAGCCATTAATAGTCATTTGCCTGTGCATGGGTATGTGTGTGCGTGCGCACCTGTGTGTATGTGTCTGAGCAAAATCCCAGCGAGCAAAGTGCAATGGCCTGGAACTGACGAGAACCCACTGGGAGAGTCTCTCCTTGATGCAGTCCCACAGATCCCCCTCCCCGCCACCTTTTCCTTCTGGCGGCGGTGGCGGTGTGGGGGGTGGTGCTGGGGGAGGCGTGTAGCCATCTGAGTGGGGAGATGAACAGGGCTCCGGTCCCCTCTGTCTGCCACAAACTAGGATCAGGGAGATCGCATGTGACTCTCTCCTGGGATGAGCAAAAGGGAAAAGGGGGAAAAGCAGCTGTTCAGAGTTTTTTTTCCGACGACTTCACCAGCTCGCTTGTTTTTATTTTTACCCTCCACGTCTTCTCGGAGGCTGTCATTAGCTTCTGTCATGCTCTTTCATGATGAGTTTGTCTGTAAAGGAGGAAACGCTTTCCAGTGTTAGTGTGGACACGGATACAATGAACATTTTGCACTTTAAAGTGTCGTAATCCTTCCTGTGCCTTGTCTAGGATATATTCATTTTTTTTTGAAGACTTGATTTCTTCATCATTCCTCTTGATAACTAAGGGCCTCTCAGGCATTGTGTGCATCTCCCCACAGACAGCTGCAGACTCATGCAGGCTCCGGGCGAAGTTTGATGGATCCTGTTTACTGGAGCTGAGAGAATGCCTGGGTTTCTCAAATTAAGTGTCACTTAAAGCTTGTCTTTTGGTTAGCTTTCCATTTTGTTCCCCCGTCTCTGGTGACAGCACTGTGCTGCCAGTTGTAACAGGGATTGAGAGGAAGACATTTGGTGATTACACATACCGTCATGATTGAGGGGGGGGGGGGGAAACCAGCAACTTCAGGCAAAACCGAATTCCATATGGCTGCGGTGAAATCTCTCCACCCATCGTGAGTTACACTCAAACAGCCGATGACAGGGAAATCGCCTTCTCATGATTTATCGTTTTATCATTCAAATTTACCCTATTGATTCTCACTGCTGTGATTGACAGCTGGGCTTGAAAAGCCACAACCATTTCAATTGAGCTGCCGGCAGCCAGTTGGTAACTGTGACAATAGTCTCTCCTCTTTGCCTTGTTTTCACACTTTTTCTGCTGTCACAGAAACCTCGCTGATTGCTCCTCTGCCAAGACAGCATCCTATTAATCTTTTAAATAAGGGCCAGAGCCCAGCAGTATTGTTTGCAGAAAACTGAGAGGACCTCGTGAGACCACACTGAAAAGGAAAAGGGGACAACTGGGGCTAAATCTGTCTCATTGTGGCAGGAAAGCCGAGCCCCCTTAAAATGAACAATATTAGAAATCTAATAGCGGCGGTGGAGATAGATGGGGCTGCTGTGTGAATACATCCAGCGCTCTCTGGCCCCACCTGATAACTCTGCGGGTTCTCTTGTCTTGTGCCGCTCTCTGCTTTGCTCTCCAGGTGCTTTCTGTGCTTTCATCTGTGTCGTGGCGCTGTGAATAAAAGCTTCCGTGTTTATGGCCATTTTTTCCCCCAGTACACTTATTGATCCATTTTCAGTGTGGCTGGAATATACTTCATTTTTTTTTTCTCCAATTCTGGTCTCAAACAACATAACAGCAGTATGTACTGAAATAACAAACCATTAAGGTATTGTGACGTGACAAAGGGAAAGAAGAATAACTGCTCAGCTCTTTGTCCTTCTTCATTTGACCGACAATTTGTTTAAGGGACACACAGATGTGTTCCTGCATGTTTGTTCACAACCAAGAGAAGCCTGTCTCACCTCTATCTCAGAACGAGGACCAGGCTTTTGTGTTTAATTAGGTGTGATTTGTGCACATTTCCCGAGTGGTAGGAAGTCTGTTTTGAGTCTGTACTTTCTTGTCAAGTGGTTGTTGACGGCAAATTGCTGCAATGATGCCGACACCTTCTGCAGTGTAATGGATGTCTTCCTGTGCAAAATAGCCCCATAAACCAGACTTCTCAAGGATGTGGAACATATGGCAGAATTATTTGCTGTATCCGTAGTTTTGATGTTTAAGCCATGTGAAGAATCTGAATTTATGGGATGATTTTGTGCCTTCTCTTTCTACTTCCTGGTCATGGAAACTCAGCGAGGCAGTGCAACCTAGATGACTAATTGACTCTCAGGTCAGGGCCACATGATAGCAAGACTGCTGGTCAATGGAAATCGATATACTTTCCTCTACAGGGAGCGACGCTTGCTTGTGATCATCTGTGAGATCACACTCGTGTGTGTGTGTGTGTGTTTGAGCATCAGTGCACGCACCCTGCACGAGCGTTTGAGCATGCAGCTAGCTGTTGAACTCGGTTGCTCCTTCACTTCGGAAACACAGGAAATCAATCCATGAACACTACTATTTATAAAGGCTGAAGTCTGTCACCTCCCTGTAGCCTTACATGATGCGACTGAGGGATCAGAGTTTGAACGATAAGGAAACATTAAAGTGAAGCATTCGTTCTCCTACACGTTGTGCTTTAATACCTCCAATGAATCACAGTCTGGTTGTGCAGTGTTTGACCCCGGTTTTAAGTGTATCTGCATTGTATGAAAAATTGTCCTCAGGGCGCCGCAACTGTTTCGCAGTGGTAACAGTTTTCCCCTCCTCTGTGTATATAACATCACCGCAGCGCTTTATATCAACAATTAACTTTTCTGTGCCTCACGCACAGCCTTTTGTGCACAAAGACAAATGTGTCTGGAACAGCTGGTCCTTGAAATGTGCCGTTTCCTTCAAACATGCAAATGTGTGTTTTTGTTTGCAGGTTAAACTCAAACACTGCTGTGGCAGATTAACCACCTGAGTGTGATCCCCAGCAACCGGCCGGAGCGCTCCGCACGCTGCCACGAGCGTCTTCCCCCTTCCACCAGTCATCCAAAAAGATTCTCTTTAAAAGTTCCTCCTGTTTCAAAGCACTCACATAGCTGGACTGTGTGGAAGCATGCCCCTCCTCCCTGACCCCTCCTCCTGGAGACAGCACTCTTGACCTGCTGCCCCATTGTTTCCAGTGGGGATAGACGGGGAGCTGCTACTGCCGGCGCAATCCTTCACTCAATAGCTGCTCCATCTGTTGACTGCGTGACTCTGGGTTACAACTAGGGATTTTGCTGCCGTCTGTGCAGGGTGTGAAAGGAGCTATCTCACGGGGCTTCCTGAATAGGGTTTTAACACTGCAGTTGCAGGGTGTTGTGATGCCCCTCTCTCCCCCCCCACCCGTCATCAGCCCAACACAGCCGGCTGGGTGTGTGCAGGATGAGAGGCCTTCATTGTGCCTGTTCACAGGCCCCTAGGCAACAGGGTCACCTTGTCCCCAAACAAATGCTGCCCTCAGTGAGTTTGGTGGCACTCTGTGTCTGTGTTTCACTGTGTGTGTGTGTGTGTGTGTGTGTGTGTTTCTGTGTGTGTGCAAGGGGGGAGTAGGTATTTGAGTATAAGAATGCATCATCAGGAAGAGGGCAGAGGCCTTGGCTGCGCGTACATTTATCTAAAATCTCTGCCTTTCACATCAAGGCCTATTCAGGGCAACCCGTCTGTGTCGGGCTTTCAAAGGACATCACAGATAGAGGAGCAGTCTGGGCTGCTTTACAGGTCAAACAGCTCTCAGTGAGCATTTAGACCAACAAAGGTGCAGATGTCATTTGCTTTTCCCCCCTTGTACTTTGGGCTTAGAAAGACAAACATGATCCTTATTTTGTCTTCCAAGAATTTGAGTTCCTGTCCTGAAAATAGCGAAGGAGGACTGCTCACGGCTTCTCGATGCTGGTCTGCTCTGTGGTGCGTTCACTTTATTTAAATAAAAACAAAATATGTGGCTGTTTTGACAGCTGGTTCACCTTCAGTTATTAAGGTTGAAATTGTAGTCTGCCAGACATTTGTGCTGAGGTCCACCGTCTATCTGTGTGGGAGTTGTTTTTTTGGCATTTCCTCTTCAGTGAAAATAAGCAGGATCCTGCCCTGTGGACCGGTTTCTTTCTCCTAAATGAAATTCCCATCAACGAAAAAGAAAAACCCAGCGTTTGGGACGGTTTTTGTTATTGGAATTGGATTCTATTATTTAAATAAATACGTGTACAATTATTTATAATGTCTAAGCTTTTATAAGCTTCTTTCTCTCTCCCGTGCTGTAACATGCTTTTGACAGTGTAAATACATCAAGTGTGGTTTAATTCTGCTCTTTGTTTTGTTTGAGACTGAGACTGATGGGGTGGTCTTGGTGGTTTCTCTATTGTTGCCAGGAGCTTAGTCCTGAAGAGGCACAGCCCAAGCACCCTCATCCCCTCTGTTTCCAGTTCCTTTCCTTTTATCAGAGAGCCACAGTCAACTCCAGCGACACCACAGAGCCTCAAATCCCTCAGCTGTCACCGCGTGTCCCCGACACACCTTCACTTCACTTAAGATTATTAAAGTTAGTGGTTCTGCTCCCGCCTTGTGCACATATGTTTTAACTCCACCTCTCTTCCCCAGGCTGAAGAAAGATAATGCCGGCAACGGTATCAGTCAGAGAGGCAGCCGGATGGTTCAGGCGTGGAGCCCCCTTCACCAGACAAGTTAAAGGAGGAGGGGGGGTTATTGAGTGGATTGAGTGGAGGTAGAAAACTGCAGTGACAGCAGAATGAATAAATTGAAAAATTCTCTCATTGTAAATTGTCTATCGCTCGTGACAAACGATCTGATAGGCGAGCGGCCCTGGGTTCCCGACGCATCCGTCCCAATAGAGCTGTGAATAACGGGTCTATCTCCACACTGCTTAGCACTGGCCCCGCGCTTAATAATTCATACAGTGTGAAATATTTTCCCCGGTACAGATATGCCAAAGAGCTGCCGCCAGCAGGCGTGGGTGGTGAGGGGGGTGTCCCTGTGGTGCTAATTTGGGGGATGGTGATGTGCATAGATTTCTAAGGGGGCTCTGGTTTAGTGGAGATGCCTCAGACACATTTGCTCTCCTGTCTGTTATTGGAAAGAGCTGAGCTGGAGATGCGGAGAGGGAAGAGAGTGCAGTTGACATTTAACTCGTGGCTGATCTGCCGGAAACCGAGAACAGAGGAGAAATACATTTCCATTTAAGATGACTGAGCACAATTATCAGTGACTGTGGGGACTGAAGGGAACCGTGAGCCCTGCTAAGTAGCTTTTGCTGTTTGCCCCCACCGAGTGTTGTGGAGTCGACATCCCGCGGCAGCAGGTGTCCAAAGTCACCTGGTTTACGTCTCTTGTTTCCATCATCCTCCTACCTCAGGCTCCTTCATGAGCTCAGCAGCCCAAAGCAGCTCTCATGCTCCCTGACCTTATTGTCGCCTTCATCCACAGTGCTGAGCTCACACCACCTTATTCTCCAGGGCAGTGAACCTAATGCTATAATGGACCTGCCTTTATGTGTGTGTGTGCAGATGTGTGCTTGTCCGTGTCAGTCCAACAGGGCTGTGTGGTTTTGTCTGACTCGTTCCGCTGCTCAGTCCTGTACAAACTGGAGTTTTATGGTTCGCATTCAGGCCCTGATACCAATTATGCAAACTATTAAAAATTTAAGGAGGACAGTCTTTTATAATTTAATCCTAAAGTAATAGATTCTATTAAAAATGCATGAGAGGAGCTTTATAGATGGAGCTGGAATTTATGTCTATCAAAGTCTCCAGTCAAGGCTGTGGGGGGAATGGGCAGCAGGAGTGGCGGTATTGCCTCATTATTCAAATAGGATATGATTACCATAGAGCAGGAGTCCCTCACAGATGAAGCAGAGCGCACTGGCCACTGCGAGCAGGAACAGAAGGAGCCGGGCTCCTCCGAGGGAGAGCTCCCTTTTCCTATTTTAAACTTTCACAACCGGGACCTGAGCTTGATGTGTGATGTAGTTTGTGTTAAAGTGTTCTCTGATTAAAAATACTTTCTTTGTTTCTTTTTAAAACGTCTCGTGTTGTCCTCTCTGAAAGCATGTCGGAGGTGTTCGAGCGTGAAAACAGGAAGCCTGCAGTGTTGTAACTTAATGGCTCATGCAGCAAGAGAGCGGTAGACCTTTTACTGGTCTCTGCACTCCTTGGTTTACCCCACAGAGCTTCCTGGACAGATGGATCGCAGAGTAAAGACGTCCCCCCTCTGACAGAGCAACCATGTTTGCACTATTTTAAACCTTTCATTCATTTTGAGCTCCACTTTCTCCTTCTCTGTCGGGGAAGCAAACTCATCAGTTTTTGTGTTACGGACTACAGATAGTTGAATTAAACTCTGTTGTGATTAGCTTCAATAATTACAGGTTCCGATACCCAACAGCCTCTGAGAAGTCTGTTCTCATTAATGTGCTGAAGTGGATTGAAAAAAGCCAATAAAAATTGGAACCCTCGTGAAGCTTATATGGATTTACGTTCTGCCTCTGAGGTAAATTCCTTGCCTTTTTGATGTAATGGTTGCCTGTTTATGGAATAAATCCAATGAGCTTAATCGATCATCTCCGTGGAAAGGTCAAAAGGAGAAGCTCTGGTGTTTGAAGCGCTTATCCCGTGGAAGAGTGCCAGAAATGTGACACCTCCTTATGAGTGGGCGGTGGCGAGCAGATTAGTGACGGACAGGGTGGCCCAGGGGGATGATTTAGGGAGATTCAGCTCTAAATACTCTGCATAAACGACAGAGAGAGAGAGAGAGAAAAGTCTAAACTGCCTTCCCCCAATCCTTTTTTTTTCCAAGAGAAAAGCATATTAGTAGATTAAAACTATTTTTTTCCCAAAAAGATGAGAAGAAAGGGGGCACAGCTGGTGCTGCAAGGTGAACAAAAGTTTATTAGTTTTAACCTCCTGTCCACGCTTTATGGATAATGTTGCTTGAAGTCGGTTTCATCCCTCTGCAGTCTAATCTAATCTGGAGTGGGTGGCTGTGGGCAGCATCTGTGCTTCCAGTTGAAATAGGGCTTTCTCTCAGCCTAATCCTCCATCCAGGGATCACTCAGTAGGGTGAAGACAATTACCAGCCTGCTTTCTCATGCTAATGGAATCTCTAACTAGATCTTACAGAAGAGGAAAAAATAGATGGAGCAGGGACAATGGCGCAGAAAGATGACCCAACTAAAATGGGTTTTTAGATTACCATTTAATTATTGATAGAGCCCCAGTTGTAAAGCCTAAGGTCAGGTTTTTGAGAGCATTGCTGAGAAAGGAGATAGATTATCAAGTTATTTTGGTGTGTGTGTGTCGGTGGTGTTAGGTCAGGAAGTTGCTGAGACGGGACTGATGTCGCCGGCGTATCAGCAGCTGTGTGCCAGGTAGTCTGCCTTTCCTTTTTCATCACCTGCCTCCAGCAAGGTGTCTGGAGTGGTTTTAAATTGCATTAATATGCAGGAATTTATAGATTGCCTCCCTTGGCATTTCTGCAGGGAGGGGAAGAGAGTATTACAGTCTCCATCTGCACTAATTACTGGGTCTTGGCAGTGTTACCTGTCTCTTGTGAAGGACATACCAAGGCACCGAGGAGTAACACGCAGAGCAGAAGGAGCTCATCTGCTGGGGAGTCTTCAGGAAGAGGGACGTCTCTGGGGTATTTTCGCTCTGATGTGTTTGATGTGTTCGGAGCCTTAACTATCATAAAAAATCTCTGCGCGCAACATCAATAAACTAAATGACTTCGACCAACTCAGTCATCTGGAGCTCAGCGACAAGCTAACGGGCTTCCCACCTGATTCCTCTGACAGTTGCTCATTCGCTCAAATCGTACTTTTTGTTCATGGTTTTTATCTTTTTATCCTGTTGGAAACTTGAGTTGACAGCGCAAGAGAAAATCTTTACAGGTGTCCACCACCCGTGTTCTTCTTCAAGAGCAGCCTTGAAACAGAAAGCAAGACTTTGGTCCACCAAATAAATCCCAATGCATCAGAATCATTCTGCACATATTCTGTTATCTCAGCAGTGACCTCGCTGCTTCATTTTCTCCGTAGCTGGTCAGGCTCACTGATAACAGCCGCCCTTATCAGGATGCTTCTTCAAGGAAAGCCTGGACCATTTTAAATAATTACAACCTGCCCACTTCTTCACTCGCCCCAATTATTGAGCAGTGACACCAAAGCCTCGCGTGTGAAAACAAGAGATCAATGCTTTAACTCTTTGCTAATCAGGTTGCGGGCAGTCACTGCCAGGTTTCTGCATCCAATCTGCATGCCATAATTCTCAGGTTTCTCAGGTGTTCGTCTGTCGGCCTGTCAGCGAGGCTTCTTGGATCGCTGCAGCGTGAGCATCTTGGTGGTGTTTGTGCCATCTGTGCCAGTAGCCAGCAGGTGGTTACCAACCGCAGCCTCACCTCCCACTCAGATTCCCCGTGCATGGTCAGGAAGGAGCAGGATCGCAACAGCTGGATAGCACATAAGATGGCGTGAAGAGAAAAGGCTGCTGAATGACAGCGATGGAATTTGCAGTTTGTGGGATAAAATGCCTGCTTCCTCCCCGGCTAGCTTAGCTGTGAGCAGTTGTGTCATCCTCGCTTCTATAGTCCTTAATATCCAGCAGAGCAAAAATGGCTTTGTCACACTTCAAATATATCAAATGGGATCAGTGTCAACATTTCGCCGGTGCACTATTTGATTGCCTTGTGGGCTTCACAACACACTAATGTTATGCATGACTGAATATTGGATCTGTGACACCCTCCAGTGAAAGACGGCGGAGTAGTCCTCTGGACCATGGGAATTGGGGTCACCTTAGGCGCCGCAGAGAGCGACGCGCGGAGTCAGGCTTCGGCAACCCGAGAGAAGAAATCACATTGTTTGAATTTAATTATATTCCATTGATTTATTGAACACCCATTAATACGCATACATTTGGAGGCAGGGCCTTTTTTGGCGTGCAGGTTTTTCTCTCCGTTGTATTTTTTTTCTCGCCTGCCTGCTCACTCCATTTCATCATAAACTGACATAAGCCTTTCTTTGAAGTTCAGGAGCCAAGCTGAGGAATGACAGCACAACAAACAATGAACAAAACACAGAAAGACAATGCAAACTGTTTGAATATTCAAGTGAGCCACCGTAGGATGGGTTAGGGGGAAGAAAAAAAAAAAGAACCCTTGTTTTATTGTTGTTGTGTTAAGCTATGAATGGACCTGTCTGGGACAATAAAAGATTGTGTCACACTGGGATAAGAAAATGTTCTGTATCAACAAAGCTGTATAAATGGTGTGTAGTAAGGCTTACTGAGGATATATAAGTCCCAGCATGAAAACCAAGAAAGCACAACTCTTTTTTTTAACATTTTAAGTGTGTGATTTCTGTTTGGACGTCCTGTCTAATGAGGTTGTATCTGCAGCAAAACATGATAAACGGATTCAGTACAAAGGTGATATCCTGTTTATAATGGAGACAGCGTTTCTCTCCAGTCAATATAAATCGTCCTTTGCAGAGATTTTATGCCAAACTGCCTCACACGGCTGTGATCAACAGTTTAGCATGAACTCCAGTAGATGACAACTGATGCTGCTCCTCTGTGAAACAACACGAGAGAGGCTGAGGCAATAAGAGGAGAAGACTACGTGTTTCCCCTGTGGTTTGTCTGACAATCTTAAGCCACACTCTCATTGCTCAAAGTCCCTCGCTGGCATCAGCAGGAGCACACAGACTCAGTCATGTCGTAAGAGCACTTTGCGTTGTACTGTGCTGGAAGCAGGCTGATGTTAGTGGAGGGGACTCTCCCAGCGGGGATCACACACATTTGTTGGGTTTCAGACTGGTGATTGGTGCATGGGATACATATTTTAAAAACCCAAATGAGGAATATTCTTCCTTTGTCCTTCGCTCTTTGCCTCGATTACTTTTTTAAAGCTGTCAATGAAAACGAACCTTTTCTTTGTGCTGTTCATTACTGCTCATTCGAACTCTGGTTTGTCACTTAGTTGCTTTTGTTTTACACGTTTGCTTAATGAGTTGAACGTTGGCTTCAATTAAATACTACTTTTTTTTTATGCCCACTCTTGCAGAGCGCCTTGTCTTTGGGAGGTAAAGTGTCCGTCTTGTAATTGGAAGGTCACTGGTCTTTCCCGGCCCCTCCAGATTGTCAAAATGTCCTTGAGTAAGACACTGAACCCCTAATTGCTCCTGATGAGCAGGTTGGCGCCTTGCATGGCAGCCTCCGCCAGCAGTGTGTGAATGTGTGAAAAGGGTGAGTGAGGCAACATTGTAAAGCACTTTGAATAGAGCTAAGGAAGAAAAACACTGTATAAATGCAGCCTATTTACTTTTAGTATATCTCCGTTATCATAGTCTATTGGGAGATTTTCTATTAGCGATTGCAGTCTGTTTCTTTTCTGCCCATGTTCAATCTGTGTGGATGAGATGAGGAGTATGTAGGGACGTACATGACTGATGCTTTGGTGAATCCTACCAAAGATTGCATGTTATGGAAGTGGCAGGCCTCTTTAGTGTTACACAAAGGCCACTGGACCTTCTAGGAAACTCAAATAAATCCTGTAGCCTTCGTCTAGTATCAAATAAACCATCTCCTGCAAGATGCAGAATCCTCCTCTGCTTCACTGGTTGTTTTTGAAAGGATTGCATTGATGGGTTGGTTTCCTCTTCAGCTTTGGTGACCAGGAACAAGCCAGAATGATTGGAATACGTGGGCACCATGAAAACCGAGAAATGGCCCAGATCTAACCATAACCACCTGAGGTCTTCCAGGACCTTGGTGGCCGTGGTATTTAATGGATTCAAACATCCTTCCAGTCTTGCAATTTCAACCGCGTCTTTGTTAACCATCATTTTTTATTTACCTTCTCCACGATTCGAATGCGGATGACACGTCGCCACAATGGCTCACCGCTTTCTGAGCTCGTTATTTACTATTAATGAAACCTCTCCCAGCACAAAGATGCAGCAGTTGGCTGTGAAGTCAATTAGTCCTCATTGCTATTACAGGGTTGACATTAGTCTAGGCAGGCATGTTTTGATCAGAGATGACAGATGACTCGCTGCTATTGGATTGCCAGACATTCCTCGCCCTTCATCCCATGCATGAAGCTATTGAAGCTGACTGGAATATGGAAAACTAACAACTGAGTGTTTTTGCCAAGATGCCCTTCATCTGCAGAGCAGTCTCTTGTGAATACGACTGCGTGGAATACGAGGCCGTATAAGCCCCAATAACAGCGGCACGATGTGCCATATATAAGACTTGGCTGCCAATAAGTTATTCCAACACTGTATATCATGGCAATAATGTCTAAACTGTAGGCTTTTACACACAATGGCCTTTTGTTGTGCAGGCTATGTATTGTGCTGGTGTGAGGTTGTGCAGAGCTGGTGGGTGAGTGCATCCAGGGGCTTGTATTGTTAGGGAATCAGTGGCTGCTGTTCGTGGAGCTGGGAGGGTTTGTTAACAATGCCTTTTTTATGTCCCAGAGTGCGTGCCTGTCGGCAAACGTCCCCTCAGGATTTTTTGTTTGTGTGTTGTTTTCTTGTTTGTGTGTGTGGATCAGGGTCAGCAGGCATCACCCCTCCCTCTCATTGTGTGCCATGTCCAAACAGACGATTTTATATCAGGCACATGTGAGCGTTGGTGTGTGTGTGTGTGTTTTTGAATATACAGTATGAGTGCAAATTATTTAGTGTGGATGTGTGGAAAGTGCCGAGTTGAAAGGGCTTTATTGCCAGTCCCTCCTAATGGAGCCTTTCACTCTCCCTCCATTCATGTGATGGTATGGTGACGGAGAAGGGGGAGCCGGGGATTAAGGGGGTAGAGGCAGTGCCTTGTTAAAGAAAAGGAAAGGGTTTTAGTGTGTCGATTGGATTAACTTGTTTGGGCTTATTAAGAGGGGAGACACAGCAGCTTGTTAAAAGCACTGCATGGGGCGTCCCGCAGTGAGACGGCAGGGTCACCATTCAATTAGATTGAAGCCCCGCCCCTGCTTATTGTGGAGGCTGTCTGCCAGACTCTCAGACCACAACTGTTCCTACACTGGAAGTTGGGAGTTCACTGGAGACATTTAAACAAAGAAGAAGACAGTCAAACCTCTACAAAAGCTGGATGAATGGTTTACGATAAATGGATCACCGGCTGGGTGTCGCTACAGGCTCAGGTAGAGGATCCAGGGATGAAGCTGTAATATTTCAAACAGTAAGGTACAAATGTGTTCAACATTCACACTACATTCATTACAATTAAGTGCTCAGAGTCTTTATCAATACATTGTGTTCCCTCCCCACTGTAACGTCGCCCAGCTTTTGATCGTTAGCACCCATCCTGAGCGCATCAAGCAAGTGAGGGAGGCGATTCTAAAACTTTATTCACCTGCAAGGTTTAATTAACATACGACAAGCAACAGAAGACGATACACAATCAATATGTTTGTGCACCAGTGATTTGAATTACCGTATAACAAATTGGATTTTAATGATAGCATAATGGCATGAGCCTCGTTAATCGATGATATAGGACCCACTGCTCTCCATAGCAGTATTGATAAGCTCAGACGTTATTGATTTGTGGGTTTTTGTGATACTTGTGGAACCGGGTGTCGATCGCCACCCCTCGTAACAATAGATGGCAAAGCTCTTCTTGTTAGTTAATTCTACCCCAGCAGCCTAAATGAAAGAACATATAGGAATCTATCTTGTGAAAGGGAAAGCCAACACTATCATGAATCCCATTAGATTTTTCAGTACGACATGTTTTGCCACTGAACATGCTGCAGACCGTCTGCACCAAAGAGGAACTGAGGTTCAATAACCAGCAGTATTATCAGCTGCCTCACTCCTCCTTTCACCTGAGCATGTCAAGCTCAAAATGCACACATACGCTCCATTTATTCACCCATGACCACCCTGTTACACCCCGCACTTGGCAGGATGCTTATCTGGGAAGACAGCTTTGGGCACAGGGAGCCATCTCCTCTGATCTCCTCTGCAGTTTAAGAACCTTTTAACTAAGAAATAGCCCTCTGCCAAGCCCACTGCCTCTTGATTCCGGCTTATTCCCTCATCTCATGGGACTGATCTTCCGCCCCCATTGCAAACCCTGCAGCAGCTTTATCAGAACGGGAAAGAGCTGATAGACATCCTGGCTTTTGAGATATCCCAGCACTCGTGTAATAGGAGACCTGTGAGTGGATTTGATGGGTGAGTGAAGTGCAGGTGTTTTTTCAAGGAGCCTGCGAGGCGGCGGACGTGTACGCGCATTCCTCGGCACATCCAAGGTGACTGACCTGGCCGTGACAGGCCGTTTTTCGGGCAGCTGGATGATGGGTCATAGGGTTTTCGTTTTGGACATAATTTCCTGCCTCTCACAGACATCTGCTAAGTAGTACAATAACCTAATAGGAGGAGATGAGGCGAAAGGGGGACATGACAAACAAGCCCAAGTCTTGCTCCTTCTGCCTCGCTCTTAAAGGCAATAATGGGAGAAAATTGGTTCTTGAAATTGAATTGAAAAAAGTGGGTCTCTTTTAGCAAAGCATAATGCCTCAGAATACATTTGGTGAGCAGCAAATGGAGAAAAATGGAGGGTAGTTACACGATTGTCTTTCATTTCAGAGAGGGAAAACTGTGGAAGTATATCCCCCCCATAAGACTAGCTTTTAGTCTCAATCTACACCATGTGTAGCCTTCCTTTCTCTCAACCGCTATCTTTTAACAAATGGGCTGCGAGGACGGGCTCGTTGTGAAATTAGTATCCTCACAGAGAGAACACAGGGAAAGGATTATGTGAATAGTCGGTAATGAGACCAAAGTGCCTGTGTGTTTGGGCCAGGCCTGCCTGTGTGTGAGAGGAAATGGCACTGCAAGCGACCTTTTTTGCTCAAGCACCTGGCGAGAAATAGAGTGGCCCCTCTCCTCCATCTGCAGTGTGTGTGTGTGTGTGTGTGTGTGTCAGTGCTACAGAGAAATGTTATTTTTCGGAACGCGATTTTCACATTGTCAGGTTCTTTTTTAAATGTTGTTTTGTGCTGCTTTTGACGGGTTTTAAAAACACACACATTATATTTAGAGTGTTAAGTGTGTTATACGAGCCTCGGGGTCTGTGGAAAAATGTAATATCTTGTGAGAAATGTTGTATTGCAATGTTTTTTTGTTGAAAGGCAGAATTCTTTGCAGGGATAATGTGTTTTTCTGTAGCTATGTAGTTCCTGGGGTGCACAAGGGAAATAGTAGTATTAACTTAAATTAATGTAAATCCTTTATCACTGTTAAACAGATACGTTTTGACATTTCTAATGTAATTTCATTTTGAGATTTTATAATTTTCTAGTCTTCATTTTCTACCTTGGTCCAATATTGCATGAAGAGTAAAGTATATTGCACGTCATTAAGGTTGGTGAGAGACTCTATTCGTGGTTTACAATTTTAATAATTTACATTGATGATTCATTTTATCTTTTCTCCTTTTAATGAGAGCGAACAGGAGCCGCTGCTTCGTGGGCTGCCATTAATTTATCTGGTAATCATTGTAATTGCTTTCTTTCATATTAAAATGATAATCTACAAAACTAAGTAATGGACCGATGGCAGGTGGTTAAATGTTCATTTAGTGATTCACTGAGAAAATAAATAACAGGGGACGGAGCCTCTGACAGGCGCCTGAGAAATCATTTTTCAATAATCTGCCACGCATCGAGGCAGGAGACGCCGACAGCATAGATGAAATATTTGCTTCTGTATTTTTTGTTTTAATATTAGAGGAGACTGACCCAGATGGGAACGTTGTTTCATATTGATGCCTTTTGGATGCATAGCTAAGATTAAAGCCACAATGCTTTTTTCACCGCCGCAGCCTCGCTCTCGAGGTGGGAGAACACGTCTCAGGTGTTGAGCACAGTAAGTGTGTCTTTCCTGGAACCCAAACAATATCTGCTAAGTGAAACATAGAGGAGTGGATCTGGATCCTTATCATATAAAAACACTTGATGGCTTGCTTTAGCTTTTCTCATCTGGTACATAATCCAAGTAGAAGACTTTGTAATCAGTCATCATTGTGCTATGTGACACTGGTGTGTTTCTGATGAATGATCCCCTCCATGCTACTGGATTGTTGAAGGTTCTTAGTGAGGGAGCTGTGGGCTGCTATATATATATATATATGAAACTGTGTCCTGTGTTTCCACCGAGGCTGCTGGGATTTTTTAGAGGAAACTAGCAGCAACTGCCTCCCTCTTCCTGAGTGAAGGTGGTTGTGGAGAAAAGAGGGAGAGCAGAGCTGGAGATTTATGGCCTAGAGGGAGATTGATTAGTGCCGTCACTAGTCCTGATGTACGGTTGGCAGGCTCCCCCTCCCTACCCATCGCATTTGCTCTCCCCCCGCATACACACATGCACCCATAAGGTACAGAACACATCTACACATACATCCTGACACCACTCAGTCCCCCAGGCCCTTCCTGACAGTCCCCCAGAGCCGTTGCATGTTAAGTTGTAGCAGACAGAGTGCTGTTTTCTCAGCATTACCATTTTTTTTCCTGTCCATAGATAACGGCATCAATCACCACATACTGCACTGAAAGGAATGTGCCCGAATGTGCTGAAGTGTTGCGGCTCTCCGAGTGTGCCTCTGTGTTTGTTTTGAGCACGGTTCCATAGACAGGAGATGCGGTTGAATGGCTGTGTGCATGTGCTGTTTGAAGCTGCAGACTGACTGGCCTGAACTGAGCTCTGAACCCGTGTCAACATGCTGCCCCAGTGCAGGTGTGTGTTTATCATTCTGCGCACAGACCGGAGAGGCAGGCAGTTGTAGGCTCGCTTTCCCAGTAGCATACTGGTTGAGAAACTTAGCCCATTTAGCCTAGAGACAGCTCCTGCCGGCTTACCGGACACAGGCATGGAGCTTTGACCACAAATCATCCTGCTTAACCTCCTTTTTTTCTCACTCTCTTTCTGCCCCAGGTTGGCCGCAGAACTCCCCCGGCTGTCGTACTGTGCCCACCTCGCCATGCTGGCCTGTCTGCAGAGGAGGCAAAACCCTCCACCCCAGCACCCAGTGTGTGCCAGTAAGACCCTGGAGCCACCACAAGCACTTGGACGGAAATGTGAGTTAACAAAGTGACAGGGAGCGATGGAGGTTAGCAGTTCAGCTTGCCAAAAGCTACGGAATTAGAGCGCCTTCTGTTTGTCATTTGTATTTAATCTGTCAGTCATGGTGAACGATGGAAACGGGTAGTTAACTCTGACTGTAGATACGTGAAGTAAAATAGACTTTCCGGTCTCCGTTGTTTGTCACTGTGTTCCGTCACTGCTCTGAGGAATTCTGAACAGTTTCACTGGCTCTGCACTTAGACCCGGATTGCCATGTTGTTTGGCTTCTCATTGTGAGGGGGACTGTTTAGCAGTGCTGATTGTGCAGTCGTGGCAACAGGGCTGAACAGACAGTGTTTAACGTGCCTCGCTGGCCCTGGGTGACCCTGAGGGTCTGTAAACATTTACAGTGTCTGGCCCTGGCTGTGCCGGCCGCCTGTAAAGCATGACAGCTGCTCTGTTTGCTCCCCGAGCACCACCCTCTGTCCACTCACAAAACGGTGTAAAGGGACGGAGATGAGCCAGGGATGAAAACTGTTACAAACTAGTTCTCACCAGTTTGGGATCAGAGAGCTGCAGCAGTCAGGTATCTGGAATTCCATCATAAATGTGTTGAAGCCTTCAGATGAGCCTTTTACAGTGGGTCTGTTTTCTGATGAGTCAAAGAAAGCTCTCGCCTCCTTATTGAACGCTCCTGGAGTCTTTGGTGGCCTCTGTTTACATGGCAGGCCTGAAGCTACCTCCAGCCGGTGGATGGAGAGCAGCGTGGCATTAACCTGGAAGTTTGTACCTCAGCTCAGAGAGGCTGATGAGTAATAACATGTTGTGCTCTTCTTCATCAGTGGGACATTGTATCAGGTGTGTAACCTGCCCATAATTGGCTGTAAATAGGCTTCGATTGTGTCTGGGTGAAGAAATGAAGCTCCGTCTTTATGCATGTCTTCATTACACTCCATCCTTCTGAGAGGAGACTGGGTTGTACCTCCATCCTCAGATCTGGAGTCAATTCTTCTTGTTCTGTATAGATGTCTCAAATCAAGTGTTATCAATGGTTAAAAGAGAGGCCGATAAATGTAGTTCTGTCTGCGTTGCGAAGGGGCAGCTCTTACAATGAGTGGGTTTAACCAGGTTCACTAATGTGATTCCAGAGAGTTGTGAAAGTAAGAAGGTGGACAAAGAGAAACTGCAAGAAATTGAATTAGAGGTGGTGAAGATGGACAGAAGGTAAAGAAATGGAGGAAGTCCACAAAAGTAGTCTTAATCGAGTCAGTCCCAATTTTGCAGGATTAGCCAACTTCCTGTGTGGGTCCTTTATTGAGGAGCAGCCAGGATTCAGGATTCAAATCAATAAAGGAAAAATGTCTCCAGTTTTCCATCTCCCTCTTCCTGACCCTCTCTGTCTGACTCTCCTTCTTTCTCCACCTGTTAAACCCGTTGATTGAAAGACTACCACAGTGGCTGACTTGAGGTTCATAATGAGGATGTTTGAACATAATAGCCTCCTTTCTGTCCTCGGAGGGGGAGGGAGGGAGAGAAAGTGTTCAATTTCCACCACTGTGCAGTTCTTGGCCTCAATATGGCAATCCTTCATACGGGCTCGGAAGAGGCGCACAAAGGCAGACAGCGGGCCGAGCTGCAGCAGTGGGCACGCTCGGGTCACCGTGCTGAGCCGGTCCCCTTGATTGATTGATTCTGGCCCAATTTGTGCCAACATAGAAGGGGGGTGTGGGTAAGGTGACCTGGGCGCTCGACAGGAGGCTGAATACCAGACTACACCTCTCAAAGAGACAGAGTGAGTGAGTGCACAGGAGGGGGATTACCTGGCTGTGAGGCAGAGGTGAGCTGTGTCATTTGCATCTTCTGTGCTTTGCAGCATGTGTGTGTGTTTGTGTGTGTGTGTGAGGTCCGGGATGGCAGAACAGTTGGGATGAGAGGGTGAGGAGGGTTTTAGAGAAAGCCCCTGCATGCAGATGCAGAGTGGCTGCACAGTTCATTGATGCGACTCCCATTAAAAATCCCTCATACCCTCAATAAAAAAGGACTTAACTGGCTCTGCCATCAGCTGGAAGCGTTCAGATCGGCTCGCCAGACAATCAATTTCCCCCAAGCGCACAGAGCTTAGCGGGAGAAACGGGAGGCGGAGAGCAGGATGTTTCCATTATCACAGCCCGGGCTCAGGGGGGTGGGGTTGGGGTACTGTAGAGCGGGGAGCAGGGGAGAGAAAGGAGGCAGCAGCAGAGGGAGATGGGGAGAGACAGACAAGTGGAGAAGAGAAAGAGCAGCAGAAAGGGAGACAGAGAAGTCGGCTTTTCAAAAAGCCATTGACCGCCTGCCCTTAAAAATTTCATATTGGATTAGCTTCACAGGGGCGGCCTTTTGATATTTTTTTCTTTGGCCGTAGAATTAAAAGGAGTGCAGAGCATTACTTGAATTATAAATCATAGGCACTTGCTTTCACTGCTCCCAAATTCCACGCATATGTGGCTGCACTCTCCAGCGCCAGCCCCTGTCATTTTTAATTAAATCCCCCTTATGGGTGACATTTGTAGCCTGCCCCCTCCTCCGTCCACCCCTCCACGTCTCTCTACCACTGCCCTAGATGGAGACATGAAAGGCAGAGACGGCAGTGGAGCCAGGGCCTCTCATCGTGTTGTGCCCCAGAGAGAGGGCACCCATCCAGACAGATGAGAGAGAAAGGCCCTGCAGGGGGAGACGGGTGAATAGAAGCAACTGACCCCAGCCACCCTCAGCCAGAGGCGACTTCCCTCACTACCTATCCTTCTTCTTGATCATTGTCCTCCGCTGTGGGTCCGAGGTCCCACAGTGAGCAGGGGTGAGCGTTACAGCCCTTCTCCTGGAGGGAAGAGGCAGGTTCACCAGTCCAGTGATGAGTAACATTAAGCTGGCTGGACAGGAGGCCCAGCAGCCCCCACACCTACCCGGCTTCCCCACTGGCCTAGACAGCAATTACTCTGCCACATGTCAGCTAAAGAATAACAGGTTCAGAATCCTTTAATTGACTGTTTAATGGGGATCATTCTGCCTGGCTATTTTCCAAAATAATGTCTTGTCTGATGTCAGAAGCTTCTCATTTGTTAAGTTTATGCAAAGCCATAACATTTTGGAAGATGGAGAGTATGGTTGTCCCACTGGGTGAGCGTGCTTGTGTTGTTTATCCTGGCATCCTAAAGAGTCGGCCCGTGCTAACCACACAGCTCGGCGCCACTCCTGCATTTGTCCTGGGATTGCACAAAACTAAACCTGGGTGTTCCTTTGTGTCTGTAACCTCAGCAAGGCCTGAACACCGCCTGCACACCAGTACACCCAGTGATTTAAAATACTTTGGTTAGTTTGTCGTCAATCATGTAACTTAACTTGTGTTTGACTTCATGCTGCCTGCAACTATGCTGGAGTCTAGTATGGAGCAACTGGTGTGTCCATCTCATCAACTAGTGTGAAGTCCAGAATGTTTTATTTTGTAAAAGTGCCTTGTAACTGAGACATTTAACACATGGAGAGAAAGCAAGTTGGAGCACAAGTACAGCAGTAACCTTCTGTGACACCACCCAGGAGGCCCGAGGTGCCAATCAGCCAGGTGGAGATGAGATGTTCCCAGGAGGCCTGATATCTTGGGTTCATGCTATGTCAGGCCAAGTTCAAACCTCTTCCAGATTGATGGACAGAGACAACCTGGCCTCTTCACATACAGCCGCAGAAAATTACACGGAGGTTCACCGGGGGATTGTAGTTTTCCTAATAGCCCTGTTCCTCCGCAGGTAGGGCTGCCAGAGCCATTAGTTTGCTTTGCTTTTAGCAGCTTCTTTTCCTAGGCTGCACCTCCGCTTTGAGGAATTTATACACGTTGTGACCTCCAGTCACCTCTCCTCAACTATTTTCTGAGGTTGTGAAAAAAAGAAATAAGAGTGGAATTAGACAGCCGTACAAAATTGCAGCATGTAACTCCAACGGCGGTTAGAGAAGGAAAAGAGGAGGGCGCATTTTCAGCAGAATATTTAGTAGCAGCAGAAATAACCTTTACCCTGATTGCCTCAGTACCCTGGAGGTGGGTGGCATAAAGTAGATCTGGGGGAAAAGGAATGGAGGCAGAGAGAGAGAGAGAGCGAGAGGGAATGTGCATGCACTTGACCTTTTCCCACTGAGTGAACTACCTACTATCTAACTCCCATTTGGAATTCGACAGAGTGCCCACAGAGACTGTCATTATTGCACATTCTGCAGCAGGGAAGCAGAGGTCATCAAGTTTTTTTTGTGGTGAAAGGTGATTGACAGCTATCCATGGCTGACCTCCTCCTGGAAGCCGACTCATGCAATCTCATTCTGGGGATCGCTGGGTTTGCACAAGCACATGATATGTGTCATTCACATTTTTCTTTTTCACCATACTGCTGTTTTCTCAGAGTCCGAGTATTAAAACAGTTCATTTAATTACAGAGAGGCAGCCATGCGATACTGGTTGTAGTCTTACCTCATGCGTACTATAGTATCTTCTGTCAAGTTGGCATCTCAGTGCTGACACACAGAGCATCATTTCCGGCTGGTGGCGTCCCACAGAGCCATGCCTTCCCTCTGCCCTCTGCCTTCTGCTGTGAACATGGGGGGCAAAGCAATCTTATTGCCTTGGGATGTGTGCTTGAGGAAGAGGGGCTCTGCTTAACTTTTGGTCGCAGCAGGACTTGGGTTGAAAAACAGGTTTCTGCTTCCAAAGCCTCCAAGCTGGCATTTGGGCGTCCCAGGTGCAAGGCATCGACACCCTCTGTCTTCGCCTGCCAACGAGTGGGGGGAAGGTTGAGGGATGTGAGCGAGGGTACAGAGAGAATCCACAGTCCTTTGCTGTCCCACAGGAAATGACACGCCTGTGCCATCTCTGAGTCGAGCACACAGACTGACTGAGGGAGGCATTGAGTCGCTGCCACACACAACCGGTAGGACACTCAGGTCCTGTTCAAACCGACCATTAACATGCGTCCAGGGTAATACCACCAGAACGGACAGCGTAAACTACACGAGTTCACACCTGGCATTAAAATGCATAAACTACCCACTTATCATCTCATTTAGCCCTTTTATAGGAAAATGAAAAGCTACGTTGTTTCTGTTCGCGAAGACCGAGTGCATTGTTGTTTTTAACCAGCAGGGGGCAGCAAAGAATTTTAGGCCGAGTCTTCTGGAAATGAACAGGAGGAGAAGAAATCAAGATAATTACAATTAAATTGCCTAAACTGTTGACGCCCTTGTAATTAATAACTGTTCGCTGTTCTGATATCAATGCATCATGAGTTAATTCTCACAAATAAGTAGAGCTGGTGATTGAATCACCAAAGACGCACGCTAACGCGCAGTTTAAACTCGTGGTTTCGGGTTGTCTCCTCGTTACAAAACTCTGATGATCCACATTTGAACTTCAAAATTGTGAAAGTAGGAAGAAATGTTTCGTTTACTTCAAGTACAGAATAGAAATACTCTATTTCTATCAGCACATCCATTTGTAATTTGTAATTTTAAAACATTTTTCATATCACTTTATCAATATTATATTATGTTATGTTGTTTCTGTTGTATGAATTACCCACCTGCATCAGTTAATTTCCACTTTAGTAAATAGGTCCACGCATTTATCCTCTCCTGCAATACCCAGCGGGTAAATGTGGATCAATATGTTGTTGCTAGAGGTCTCGCTGTAACGAGTGTCATTATGCAGGAAGAAGTTATGTGTTACAGAGTGAAAGGTTAAGAGCACACAGCAGTTCAGTTTGGTGTTTCTGATGAAGACATTTCCGCAAAAGTTTGATACATCCTCAGCTGTTTTCACCCCCACAGTCTACTAGATAGATAAATGACACGATGCCAATTAAAATGTTTATTTCAGCTTTAAACAACCTTTTAAAAGGGAGCACATTGCTTCTGATCCATCCCTCCCTCTACGAGTCCGCTGACATTAAATCTCTTAGTCCTCCGTTTTCATCTTACGGAAAACGTTTCCTTTCTTGCTTTAACTCCATATTCCTCTCCTCTCCTCTCCTCCTCGTTGGCACTGCAGTGGAGTGCCTTGTTGTCTGTGCAGTGTTAAATATTAATTGGAAATCAGTGAACGACTTGTCTCCTAAATGATAGAACAGAAGGGCCCAGGCTTGCCTCAGGCAGCCTGCAGGCGCCTTTCTTCTTCCATTTACCTGCAGGCCTGCGCACCAGCACTTCCCGGGGTCTGACAGGCCTGCCCAGGCGCCTCCAGCCTCCCATCTTCTCTCCCCCTCCCTCCCTCCCTCTTTCTTTTTTCCTTCTTCTCTGCTCTGCTTTTCTTATCGCTGTATGTGCTTACAATCTCTAACTCTAAAGGTCCTCTACTCCAAACCTGTGTGCTTGTGTTGTTGCTGTGTCTGACAGTGCTGCTGGCTCTCGGCTGTACATGGAGCCCTTTGAGAAAATAATGTCACATTGTGGCATCTTTTCTTAAAGACAGGAAAGGAAGGGCCTGACGTAAAGGATTTTAGCTTGTTCTGTTTCTGTCTTGGGTTTCAGCTCGCTGCCTCATCGCTGGATGGTTTAATCTCGGTTTCCTCTGGCGGATGTTTCCCCAGAACTGGCCTCACATTTTGTCTTGTTTTTATATTGGCGAGCCTCCCTTTGTTCCTCTCTATCAGCCTTGTCATCTGTGGAGGTGTAGCAGGACAAAACGACGGCTTCTTGGTGCAGAGGCCGGCTCCAACTTGTTAATTAGGCTGCAAAGATTTGTTTGTAAAATCGGTCCAGTCTGACCTGTTTCCGACTCTGTATCAGCACGGCTTTTCACAAGGTTCACTAAGGTTATATCAATAGGTGCTGGGGCTGAAAGTAAAACGGAAAAAACTATAGAAGGAGGAGAGGGCAGCAGGGAGGCAGGGATATAAATGGAGTTGGGGGTGGGGTTGATTTTGATGCCATAGGAATGAGTTCACAGGCTCATCAGCACAAGCCTAATCGCACATGACAATATCGGCTGGTGTGCCAGTCGCAACGCATAACCACCCTGCTGCTTGTGCTGACTCGGGGTATTTGCTGATAAAGCTCTGCTTTCTAGACCATGCTGTATGCACAATGAGGGTGGCCCAGGCAGGCCTGAGGGCTGGCTCATCACAGGCAGCCCACAAACCGGGGGCTAGTTCCCCACATCTAGAAAGAACCATGCACTCAACGAAGCCATTTGGCCAGACTGAATTATTAAACAGAGCTGTTTTTTTTTTAATAAATATAAATATATTGTTTTCCATTTCTTTCCCAAAATGTTCTATCACATTATATTTTATATTAGCATACAGGAATTTTCCTGTAATATTCAATGAAGAAAGGGTTTGAAATACCCATCCTTCATCATTTGTTATTTTCTTCTTATAATGTGTAAAACATTTCTGCTGTTCTATATATCGTCATATCGCCAACGCTAATCCAGGTTCATGAATTATTGCAAGTTCTATAATCTTACATGAAATACCGTTGTGGTTTGGAGGGGTTGGGTTCAGTGTGACGTGCTCCAGGTTGACATCTGTCTATTGAAATGTCGTGTTTCATTGGCTGTCGAACATAAAGCTGGTTCCTTCTGTCTGTCCGTGTTGTTTATCGAGTGCAGTGTGTAGCTTGACGTAAAAATGTTGCTCCGTTTCTTGTGTTTGTTCGGTGCGTGGGTGTCCCGCAAAAGCCCTGACATGGCTGCTGCTGGCCTGCATTCCTTAGTGGCTCAAAGAGGACATAAACTGCCCACTGGTGTTGTTTTTGCCAGACACTTAGCCCGGTCATCAGTAATTAACACATGCAGCTTGAACGGGGACGATCTGTTTAGCGCTCTTTCACACGTGCTGTGATTTCATGCATTGGATATAACATAGAAGACCAGGAGAACATGATGCTTGGCAAAATAATCTTTCTCCTTTTGGCCTTCAAAGGCTCCAGCACTAATTCAAAGGTTAGGGCTGATAATATTGTTTTTAATTCCCCAGAGGCAGTAGGTCTGCTATGGTGCCAGTGGTGTTAATGGGGCAGGAATGCAGGACGAGTGCTTTCCCACGCTGTTAGTTTTCTTCTGCCTGGCGCGTTTGAGACGAGGCTCTGGGCCGGCTCGGCTCTGCTAACGCAGCCAGAGTGCAGACTAATGGAAAGTGACACTTGTGTGTGTAGAATGGTATTTGTGGTGACGCTTTGACTACAGATAATAAAGTGTTCACCCTGAGGTGATTTCGCCCGGCAAGCACCCCAGATGAAACTCACTTACTCAGAGAGGGAGATGGAAAAGACAGAGAGGGGGGGATGAAGAGACAGGGAGGGGATGAGGCGAGAGAAGAGCACAAGGAAAATATAGAGAGGAGGTAAAGAGACATGAAGACAGAATATCAACCGCTTGTAATTCAAACGCTTTTATGGGTCAGACGCTGCAACTTGTGCACCGAGAGAGATGTGTAGGTTAGAGGTCAGATCACTCAGGTGGACATCCGCCCCGTAATGTGTGACCCTGTTACCTCACCTGTTGCTTTAAATACATCTAGAATGTTTGTCATTGTTATGATTAATGAAGTAGATGAAACATGTCAGGTTCAGCTGGAGGCTAAAATGTTTGGATCAGGTGTTGTTAGCATCGGGTGTGTGTGGTATGTCTGCCAGGCCACGTGTGCAGAGGAGTCCTTCAGGATCAATCAATTCTCTGTAATTTCCCCTACAGCCCATAAAAGCAAGGTCTGTCTGGAAGGAGCATGAGGTTGCCACATCAAACCAGCTAATTAATTTTCATGGCTGATCCAGTAACATCTGGCTTTAGAGATAAATCCTACTGAGAAAATGTAAACATGACTGTGTCCTGGTGGAATAATTCTTGGGAGGAAGCCTCAATAACCTAATTAGCAGTTTTGATCGGATACTTTGTCGACTATCATGTGGTACACATACCGTATGTGACTCTGTCAACGAGTTCAAATATGAATAGACAGACAGTTTGTGCAGAAACGGGGAAACAGATCTTGTTTTCCTTCTGCTCCATTTTCTGTTATCTGTACTTGTGGACTTTATCTGCCTCAGCGTACTGTATTAATGTGGAATGTTTCTCTGCAGACGAACTAAATGACCTCATGGAGTCTGTGCGAGGCGGAAGTCCAAATTAGGCTCTCGATTTGGTATTTCTTCCATCTGCTTGTGCAGGAAATAGATAGATTAAATCTGAGATGAGATCGGCTTTAATGAAATGAAAGATTAGATTTGGGAGTTTTGTCCAAGGTTTTTTAATTATTTCTTTAAAATCTCTTTTAATGATTAAATCCATTTCTGACATGGGGCCATGTCTGCGTGCCTGTGAAGGATCAGTGTGCAGATTGCTTTAACATTCTGATTATCCTGTTTGCTGTTTATAAAACATGTTGGCAGGTTAAAGCCTGTGGATGCAATATGACCCCCCCACCACCACCACCACCCTTTAAAACAGTAAATTACTGAGTTTATTTATACATCGATTAAGTCACTTAAATGGATTATTTGCAGGTTATTATTATAACTTAGCGTCTGAAATTGGATGCAGAAGTAACTGTATGTGTACATGAAAAAATTACATTGATAATTCAACCTCCTGAATAATAAACTTGCAGAGCTGAGATAGCATCAGGCAGGGCAGAGTGGAGTTAGGTGAAGACAATGCATATGGATTTGTTTGAAGATTATGATGACACAAGCAGCTGCGGATTCAGACAGCTCTATCCTCAGAGAAATCATCACGGTTTGATTCTTATCTTTGCAATTATAGATAGCAAAGGCCTGACAAATAATTGCCTTGATTTTTTTTTTTCCTGTGTTGTTGCACAGAAAATCAACCTTGAGATGAACAGAGGGAGAGGAGTGTTCCTAAAAATGGCTTTTCTGATATCAAGCAAGCAGCAGGGTTCCTCTCCCCTCACGTGTACTTGAATTGATTAGTACTTTGACTGAGGGCATATTCAACTTGTCTCCCCCCTGCAAGGCGGCTCTACCCTGTTGATCACTGGCTCATACATGTGCTTCCTCTGCTCTCTCGCTCCTCAGGAAGCTCCTGTGGGGTACTGAGGCTTTGATTGACTGGCGGCCGAGTCCACAGGACGCCTCTATTATTATCATCTCTACCTCGGCAGAGGGGCGGGGGCTATGTCCAGGGGGTCTGGCCGACAGCCCCTGCTTTGTGTGCCCGATAGTCAATTAGAGACAGCGCACTGCCGGAGACGAGTGGGATGCAGGGTTAATTGCAGAGGACCAAACAGCTGGCTCTATCAGGCCCCATTGTGTTTGCAGCAGTTGTCACTGCAATTGAGGCCTGGCTGTAATCGCTGACTAATCAGCCCTGCGCCAGATGACACCTCCATTAGCACAAGGCAGGTATTGTTCAGGATGCGAAGCTGCCTCTGGCCTCCACCCGCCTGCCTGTCCTTTTAGAGCAGACTAACGGAGGTGGGGCGAGAATGTCATAGACCCTGATGCTATCTGCAAAGAGCTAAACAATAGCTACAGGTCAAGGGTTCCTTCATGAAACAGGGCTGATTCTGGGCTGTGATACATTGGAACAGGTCATTCTGTTTTCAAGCTGAGGGATGAGGGCTGTCCTGCTCAGATCGGCTATAAGTTGTACCTTTAAAAATGAATTATAAGCAATTGCATAGAATGGTTTGTTAGTAGGGAGAACTTCAGGGACGTGAAATACAGTATAAACCATTTATTAGAGCGAGTGTGAAATTCTGATGGGATCCAGAAGAACAATCCAATAATGGAGTAATACTGGGTGAAGATCTCCAATAACTCTCCGAACTAAATCTCTAATCCACAAAGCAAATCACATCGTTCTGCCCAAGAGGACCGACCAACAGTAGCAGCACATTGACTGGTGGCAGTTCTTGTGCAGTCGGACTGAAGATGACCACCTGTTATCTTTCATCTTTCCAGTAATCTCTGCTCCTGTTGTTCAACCTAACCTCATCACAGAGAACTCAGTTTGTTTGTCCAAAGTTTATGTGCTCATTGCTTTATGAAATCTTCATTGCGGTTCAACTAACTATTTAAACAGCCAATTTTCCCGCTGCTCCCTAAAGTACATGTTCAGACTGGATTTAAAGTTTGTGTTAAGTTGGGACTCAACCTTCGCAGGACCGAGGAAGAAAACGCAAAGGGCCTTTTGATGTGTTGGAGCGTTTTCTCCTCTCGGCTCATAATTGTCGAACACTTGGAACAAGGGCATTTCAGGCAGTTCTCTCCGACTTTTTCCTCTGCTTATTCATTTAAACCTCTAATTAAAATGCAAAGCATTCTCGTGGTCCTCTGGATTTGATGCTGCACTCTCGCACAGCCTCTGACTCTCTATCTCCTCTCCCTTTTTCTCCACTCCCCTACAACCCCTCCTCTTTCCACCTCACCTAACTCCCTGCTCACACACTCCTTCTTGTGATCAACACAATTTGACCTCTCGCTTGAAAGAAGTGCACAGAATTTAATGGATTTTTTTTACAGTCTAATCTAACCAGTTCCCTCTTTATTGCTGTTTGGTACCCAGTGGACCTCGTCTTTACCAGGCCTCCCCCCCTCCACCTCCCCCTCTACTCTCACACCAAGAAAATTAGTTCATCAGAATTCAAAATGTACTGCTGGCTAATTAAAGGAGTGTTAATTGAGTGTTCAGAATTGGGTAGCCCCTTCACCAAACACACACAGATACATACACACAGTAGCACACATGCAATCACAGTGACAGCACCGGGTACACCAAGGACGTC
Source organism: Macroramphosus scolopax (assembly GCA_901007825.1). Lineage (NCBI taxonomy): Eukaryota > Metazoa > Chordata > Actinopteri > Syngnathiformes > Centriscidae > Macroramphosus > Macroramphosus scolopax. Next base: position 16,528 of record CAAKHC010010486.1, on the reverse strand, counting down.
GCGCTTGGGGAGTTTCATGCCAATCAAAAATGCAAAGAAAGGAGAGTGCCCATCCTCCTAGTGGAACGGGATTTCTAGATCATATCATGGCCTATAGCTCACTCTATCTCTGCGCTGCCATGTTATCCTATCCCAGCCTTGCTATCTCTGCCTGACCGCTGGAGAGTGTAACACTGCACAGATAGCCTCTCTCACTGCGTGCATCGTGCTAATGAGGGATGGCATTTAGAGATGTGCTGCTCTGACACATGGGCATTGTGTGCCAGGCACTGGATTATTAAGGACGAAGGTCAGCCCATTAATTGCCTCCCTGCCATCTCCGCTCCCTGGCGCGTGATCTCTCCGAACTAATGCATGTGTTTGCCTCAGCTTTTATCTCATCTCAAATAGAGTTCAATCATATGCTGGGTTTGTTTACTTTCCTTTTTTATGTGAAAGTTTCTTGCTTACTGTAAAAGCTGTGCTCGCCCAGGTTCCCCTGTTTGTTTACTATAAGCAGTTTCATATGCTTGTGAATGCACATAGTCTCCTTCTCTCAAGAAGGGAAAAAACATATTCCTCCATCCCCAGGGGAAATAATTAATCCTTACAAGGCTGTCGCATGTCGAAATGAAGCGAGTGTGAAGCATTTAGCCCAGGAGGCATTGCAGGCTGTTGCCCGCACAGGCACCTGTTGTTGTCCCTGCCCTACATTTCATGAGAGAGCGCTGAGCAGAGGATAACAACATGCTCCACTGATGGCAAATGAGACACACAACTGCAGATGCAGATTTGTGTATGTGTGTGTCTGCGTGCATGCACATGTCTTGCAACTTATTTCTGTTCCCATGCAGTGTATTTGCATGCACAGCCACACTGGAGAAGTGTGCACGTGTGCAGGAAACCCCCCTACCTTATGAGGAGGCAGTGCTGGCTGCCTTAGAGGGTGTTTATCAGCCAGCACCATCTGTATGCTGCTGCTCTTAGCTATGATCTAGTGCAGCCTAAACCAATAAGTCACAGAGTGCCAACCTAAAACGAGACTCTCTCCGTCAACCTCCATGTCCTCACTTATAGACTTACTACTCTGGAGAAGAGAGATGTGGAGGTCCCGCACATCAAACAGAGAGTGTATCAGAGTGAAATTACACCCCGGGTTTGTGGCCATACTTATTGTAATCAACTTTGCTATAAAATGTACACCATGGAACTTTTTAAAGAGGAAGCTGGAATCAGAAGCATCCAGATGCTCATTTGCCTCCTCCTCCTCCTCCTCTTTTTCCTTTATGCCTGTGAGTTCTAATAACCGGAAGCCTTTGTGGAGCTGAGATGGGTTTTGTAGGCCTGAAAGGCCTCTAATCCCTGTGGCCTGTGAAGTGTGAAACCCTTTGATGCCAGGTTGGTGTGCCAAAGGCTCTGCCTATTGACAAACAAGGGCCAAGCTGGGAAAAGACGGAGAGAGAGGGCTTTCTCCTCTCTCAGAAGCAGTGCAGGCTCAGGCATGGAAAATATGGACTCAGTCAGTGAGAAGGAATAGAATTAGCCACCCTTTAATGAATTTCCTGGCTGTTTTTATAGTTTTCTTTCCTCATGTGGCAGTAATTAGGTGGAATGATGGGCATATTGCAGCTGGGGGCTTGTAGGGGCGGCAGGGCACAGGCCCTTGATATGCCTGAAAGCCAAGTATCTTTCCTCATTTAGACCATGTGATGATCAAAGATGTTTTTTTTGCCCTCATGTAAGGAAGATCAGAAAAATTGTTGCCATTCCATTTGCATGTGGACCAGCAATGTGCTTTGAAATGAGCATGTTTTTCTCTTCTGAGCAAATTAAATAAGTCTTCTGTCAGTTTTCCACTGCAAGTCAGAACATCAAAGCAAATGGCACCGGCGTCACCAGGGAGGCAGAGCTTCGCCGGGGTAAGGTTGGTTAGATCAGAGATAGGCTGGCCTGGCACGCTCAGCACAGCCCATTAGGATGGCAGCGTGTTTGTGCTCGTACTTCCTTAGAATTAGTTCAAATTTTTATTATTCCCATTAAAAAAAAAAAAGTCAATTAAGACATGAAAGCCAGATGGTTTTGACAAATGTTGACTGTATTTACATTGTACTGATTCTGATTTCGAAAGCTTTCGTCTGCAGGATAAATGAAACGGTAGTGGGTCATACGCTGAACTTGACTTGAGATATTCACACTTTGCCCCCTCTACTGTTACATCCCCAATTTATTTTTTTCTTATAATATGGATCTTGTAGATTTAATCATTTTCACAGTTGGACACCCTTAGGGTTGTTGAAATGAACTCCCCATGCTATCAGTAATGGAAGCAAAGGAATGAGAGTTGTGACTTTTTGGCTGTGGAGTGTCTTTAAAATGATTTCGCAGTCAGGAAATGAGTCCTCGTCAGCGTCTGTAACCTTCAGACTCCTGAGGTCACCAGGACATTTGATGACGACACAGTTATGGCACTTAATTTTTGTGCGGTTTGTTAGCTTTTGCATAAAAAATGTCATTTGGTGGCAGCTGATATATTGCTTGTAAATTGAGTTCTTCTCCCAACCCCCCACACTTTTTTGTTGCACTGAGCTAAGTAGCCATGAAATTGCCTGAATAATGTCGTTTAAATCCAATCTCACCGTGGCCCCTCACCTCCATGCCCAACCCCCAAACAATGACACATGGTGGGGTTTTTTAGAAATTGCCATTTTCCTGTTTGCCACCTCAATTCACAATAGCCAAGCCTTGGCTCATTGAACGAGTGCCATCGCTTCTCTCACTCGCCGCTTTTGCTGCTGAATTGAATTTTGGGATTGGAGCAGTTTCATATTGCGAGCAGCAGAGATCATTTACATGTGAATTTATTCCACCGTGTCTGTAATGGGGGCCGGACCTTCCTTTTTGTCTGTTCCATCATGTCATTTTATTATTCGATACATGTAAGAGAAATGCATTTAATAACTTTAAATGTTTCATTGTCACACACGGGGCAAAGACTTCGCAAGCATTAGATTTCATTCATTTGATTATGGCAATTATGTTTTACTGTCTTTCTGATGTTGATCAGTGTTATCCTTGCAGAACACTAGTATTCCTAACTTGGATCTGTTCTCATATAATTCATCCACGCTACGCATCCAGACTCCCCATAGATGTTTAATGGTATTTTAAGGTCTCTCCTTCTGTATTGAATACATGTGGAGGTTCTGTGGCCAGTGTAGGACCCAGTAACTGATACCACTTATAGGTCTCAAATGTGCCACTGCAATTAAGCAAGCTTTCATCCGCTCGCCTTCGTCCCTCCTTGTCTGGTATCCAAGGCTAACCTAATTCAATTGCTAAAGAGAGTCTGAATTAATTTCACAATGCACTGATTTAACAACGCCTCAGGTACCAGGCTTTGACAGAATGAGTTTTTAAAAAAGATCCATTTGTCTGGGGATGGACTTCCACAGGAGGCGGTGAAAATAAGATGGGAAGAAAGTTTCACCAGGGAAGGGGAGTGATGGAACAGTCCTGATTTCAGATTTCGAAACTATGCTTGGGTTGATCTTCAGTGTGTCTGCTGTTCACACCTGTTTTTTTCACCTGATCCCGTCGACCGCTGATATTTCTGCTTATGTAATTTCTTACTTTTGCAGAAAAGACGTGGTCATTGCGACTGAATGATGTGTTGTTTGTAGTCGACATTGATTTTTGCCCCTTTAGATCTTCATGGTAGCTAAAACTCTTGTCTATTGCTCCTATTTTATACATATGTCACTCATTCTGTTGTCTCTTTTTGTCCTGCAGGTGAGCTGGTGGTGCCTACGCATTCCCCCCGCTACCCCACTGCGGCAGAACTTGATGCCTTTGCTCAGAAGACAGCCAACAGCCCTCTCTCCATCAAGATCTTCCCCACTAACATCAGGGTTCCCCAGCACAAGCACCTTAACCGGACTGTGAATGGATATGACACCACAGGCCAGCGCTATAGCCCCTACCCACATATCCACACCGGGGGCTACCACGGCCTGCTCGCCATCGTCAAGGCCTCGTCCTCATCATCGGCAACAACAGCCTCCAACTTTGTCCCTTCAAAAGGTGTTCTCAAGAACTCCGAAGGCAGACGGACTAAGCTCTCTCCAGCCCACATAGCTGTTGCCCCATACCCACCTCCAAGTAGTAGCACTTTAGCCAGTGGCCATGGCCAAATGGTATACCAAACTGGGCCCTCGAAGCCTCCAGAAGGCCCCGGGCTGTCGGTTCCCCCGAACGTCACTGTAGCTGGCTCAGTGATTCCTGTAACTGGGGGCCGTGGCCTGGCCCTCCCCGCACAGTCCAACCTCCCCTCTATCCAGAGCATCATTTACCAGATCAACCAGCATTGCCAGGCCCAGGCTCTGCAGCAGGTGTGTCAGGGGGCTGCGACTGCACCATCAAATTCCAGCCCCTCCAAGCAAGGCACAACAGTCATGGGGGTCTCTTCTAGCTCCTCAGGTGGAGGCTACATGGTGGGAATGGGCCCACAGGCAAACATGGTGTACACAGGTCCTGGGCTGCCGACTCAAAATGCAGAGACGGTGAAGAACGGGGTTTACGCAGATGGTATGGACTATATTCTCTGGCAGAAACAGCAACAACAACAGCAGCAGCAGCAACAGGCTGTGCTCCGCATGTACAGTGGAGGCAGCGGAGGAGGAGGTGCGATCAGCAAGTCTCCTGAAACATGTATTCCAGGTGGAGTGCTTATGGCTGGACAAGTCTCCTCCTCTTCCTCCAGACCTTACCACATGACAGCAAGTGCCAGTGGTGGAGGCGGAATGGACAAAGTCAACTCTTCCCCTTTGAACTGTGTGGGTATGCATGGGAATTTCTCAGTGGGTCAATACTTTGCCCCGCCCTGGAACAGTGTGCTGGTGACACCTGATAGTGACTGCTACAACCCCCAGGAGCTAATGGGCTCCTCCACAGGAGGGCCGGCCACAGGGCACAGAGAAATGGGCTACCCCCACCACCATCACCACTATCACCATCATCATCACCACCCTGCTATAGACAGCGGTGGACGTTTGTGCTGCAGCTTGCCCAGCAAGAGCATGTGCAACACGTCCGTGCTGAGCAGCAGTTTGCAATCTCTGGAGTACCTGATCAACGACATCCACCCACCCTGCATCAAGGAGCAGATGCTTGGCAAAGGCTACGAGACTGTGTCTGTGCCACGTCTGTTAGACCACCAGCATGCACACATCCGCCTCCCTGTTTACAGATAGAGGAGGAAGAAGAGAAGAATCAAGATTTTGTGAAGAAAAATCAGAGTCAAAGAACAGAAATGTTTTTTTTTTTTTGGATGGTGGGGTACATAATTGTTGAGAGTGGCACTGCTTTCACTGGTGTGGATGCTTAGACAAGAGCAGTTGTTGTGCTGTGTGAGCTGTGGTTTGGTGATTTCAAGCCAGCCTGTGTGAATCCCAAATATCAACGGTTTTAGTGATTGCCAGTGGGAGAGAAAAGGGATTTCAAGATTCTCCAGATGTTCCATTGTGTGGTTTGCCAATAGGAATTTTGGATTGATTTATTTGTTCTTCTCTTTTGTTGTTGTTATTGTTGTTTTGTTTTATTTTTAATGAGAATCATAGCTTGACATGACGTGCATACGCCACTTGTACCCCCTTACAAATACTAAGGATGAAGCTACTGTGTAGGTTGTCACTGAGATGGTCTTAAATGGGCCGAAGTTTAGGGCTGCTCACAAAATCCATAACTCTGTAACGGTACGCAGACGCACACAGAGGCGAACGAACACGCATACAGACGCAGGCAAACACACGTACAGATTCACAATTGTGCTAACACATGAGAATAATGAAATTATAAGATGAACCTTTATTCGTCCCACGACGGGGGAAATCTACAAGGCAGTACTCTGGTGTTATCGAGAATCATATGGTTGAATTAAAAGGATAGTACATTACTAGTTATTATTGCTGTTATAATTGAAACATAAATTGCACTGCTTGAATCTTGTTAACTTTGAAGTTTGGAATTGGGTAGTTTGGATATGATATATTTAAGAAACTTGAAAAACTTGAACCTATTTTTCGTTGTTTTATATATTTGTAGGTATATTATATGCATTGGCTGCTATGGGGAAAAGTGTCTCAAATGCTTTTGTTTTCAATTCTTTTCCACTTTTATGATTTGAATCTTCTTCCTCAAGCTAATGTGCAGTTTCTTATGTCCTGGTGTGAGGCATAGTCGCTGCTTTGGTTCTGTAAGAACCTGGTCTGAGAGCTCTTTTTCCTAACCAACACTGGAATCTACAATAAATCTTGAAATACTTATTTAAAAAGAAAATGTTGCAAAAAAAATACAAGAAATGTTACAATGAAGAATGTGATCGGGGGGTTATCCACATAACCTTACTTGTATGTTTTTTGCGTGTACGTGGCTGAGTGCATGCGCGTGTGTGCATTTTAGTTTGTGTTCTTCAAAATCCTCAGACTTTTTCTTTTTTTTTTCTTTTTTAATGTGTCATTACAAGATTTCTACCACCAAGCTGATTCACCAGTCCCATAAACATCATATCTGAGTAATGTACAGGAGATCTTTTGTAAATCTTTTTATCGGAGGCTCTCTGGAGCTAAAGATCAAGTTCTCACGTGACTCCTTTATAACATCCGCCTTTTCTGTCGGGCGTTATCGTAATGATTGACACAGGTGGGGATGTATGGAAGTCATATTTTGGGGGTAATACTCACTCCTTAACTTGCAAATAAAAAAATGAAAACAATCATGCCCTCTCCTCTGGCCCCGGATGAAATGAGACAAGGGCCACTTCTTTTCCTTGTTCATTTTAGCCCCCGGCTAGGATGCATTTAGCCCGGGCCGGTCTTAACTTGATGATTCAGAGCAGTGAAATATTTATTATGACTGTGAGATTCCCTTGAATGTACTGCACTTAAATTACTGCAATGTTTTATTGCCTTGTGGGATTCAAGTGAAAGAGAAAAATTGGATCAGTGCAGCAGACCTCTGGTCTTAAATTAGCATTTCTTTTGTCAGTCAAATTTCAATGGTAAATTGAATTTATTAACTAGAGCGAGAACTGGAGCTTTGTTGTGGGGAAATACTGGCATCAGTCTAGATTTATGAAGTGCAATTATTATGACTGTATTAACATTTTTTCTCTGAGCTTACACCAAAAAAATGTAAACTACAGTTGTCAATACATTCCCAATGTACCACATCCCTAATCCCTATCCTTTTTTGTTTTGAGGTGTAAAATAAATTTCTTTAAGAATATATTCAGAGGCCACATCTTGGCTTTGAAGTCTGTCATTATTCTTTAACGTACAGTATGTCCGAAAGAAGCCAGTGGAAAGTGTGAGATCAAGAGTAGATCATTGTGTGATGTACTGCCGCTGCGAAACCTCCGTCATCAAAGGAAACACCATGTTTTAAGTGATCTTTTACACTTCGGCCAGCCAAAGATGAATATTGAAGATGTGATGGATTTTTCTCAAATAGATCAACCTGTTTTCCCCTTAAGATAACCTGCACTAAATCTTTACTATGAGCCTTAAATTATCAGTTAATGGTATTTGTAGACCCGCTACTGTCTTTGAGGGCTGTAAAAGATTTCTAAAGAACACCAAGCCCCTGGGCTTAAATTTGCACAGTAAGCCTCCTTAACATTCCAGTGAAAAATGTTTCATGTTGTTTCAACAGCTTAATACCCCAGCCACGGTCTGATTCCGCCATATTTTCTGTCTTGTAGAAATATTTTGACAGATTTACAGATACATCCCGTCCCCAAATCCCCTCCGTTTGGCTTCTGCACCCAAGCATTAAACCCTGTCACATGACGTAGAAGTCAAGAGGAGACACTTGAGGCACTGGAGTTTCTGGTGTCTGGCCTTTCCCACCAGTGGAGGTCTGAGGCACCAGTTCTCTCTGTAATGGGAATATTGGGTGACGCCTGGCCTCTGGACAATGCCAGTGGAGAGTATTCATTCACGCAAAGGTTGAAATCAAACCCTTTTTCAAATAGCAAGGGATTTCCTGTTGAGAGGAATCTGGCCAAGTTCACATGGAAAAATGTCACCGAAAGTAATTTTTTTATTTTTTAATAACAGCTTTTAAATATTAAATATAAAGGGTATTTAGATTTGTTTTATAATTACGTTGTGGCCATTTTTCCAACGCTGCAGGCTCCAAGCTGTCTGTCCTCCTGGTCCTTTCCACACCTTAATGAGCTCCTATTGATGGGATGCATCTTAGCCCTGTAACTCTGGTCCATTATAATTCCTGATTTGGACAATGAACGCTTAGC
>CAAKHC010010483.1:40448-106056 GCA_901007825.1 Macroramphosus scolopax | reverse complement strand
GAGCACAAGTGAATATAACAGCCCTTTTTCTCTCCTTTCTCTGGTCATGTGTCACCAATTTAAAATAATCTATTCTATAAAGTATTGGGATTTTTTTTATAGGAATGCGAATAATTTTCATTTCGGTTTTGACATAAATAGAAATAAATTTTAGTCTCTGCTTTTAAGACATGTTTTTTTTTTGGACAAGAGTATTGACACTCAAATCTGAGCCTGTTTATCAGAGTCAGCTAAAGGCTACCAGATTAGTTTACTTCAAAAACGTCCTATTTTATAATCACTCCATTACAGCGCTTCTATAAGCAGTTTGTTTGCTTCCACGGGCATTGAAACTGTCCTTTCAATGCCCGTGGAAGCAAACAAACATCCCAATAAATGGTAATGTCTAATCGAATCAATAAGCATATCATCCCAGTCCTACTTTCTACCGCAGACACAGCTTGCGTTCATTAAAAGATCTTCATATTTCCGTCACCTATGCTCCATCCAGAGGAGCAGGCCTACTGATCCCAGGGCTCTGATTGGCTGCCCTGTTGACACGCAGGGGAAGGAAACTGGCCACTGGTTAACTTGATGTCTCGAGCGGCGTCTCCGAAGAGGAGCCCACCGGCCGGCCCTGTTAATACGTTATGTGTAACTCTCCTTAAGGTGTTCCAGTGCTGTCATCAGCTGTTGATATTCAATAAAGTTACATGATGTTCAGTGCGAAAAAGTGTTCGCTATTAACTCCAAACTCGATAACCGAGCGACAGCTGGGTCACTCAAAGAGAGACGCCGGTTGTTTGGAGTCGAGATCACCTGAGTGGCTTGGTGATCCGCCATCATCAGGATACTCCAACACGGCGCTGTCACGATCTACATCGAGACTTTAGAAGGTCGATGAAGGACTACGAGCGCAGGCGGCGCTCACATCGAGAACTTAATGGACATTTCTATGGCACTCAGAATGCGAATCTATTCAGAGCCTATATTGCGGATGAACATCTTATCAGTGTATTTAATCTAATATACAAGAGAAATCTCGAAGGCCTATTAGCCTGTTTAATTTCAGACTTTTTGAAACATCTGGCTGAGTTAGTTAGTCGCAGCCTTAATTCAGTTCCTCGCTACGTTAAGCAAAAATTAAAGGACTTCCTCTGTCCGTGCTGCAGCCCTCCACAATGTTCCATGTAAATCAACTTGATCGTTTTTGCGTAATCCTGCTGGCACTGGAGCGATGACCTTCGCCTATACCAGTGTGAAGACTGGCATATATATATAGGCCATTGGCCCGTGGCCCGGTAGCTTTTGTGTAATCGTGCCAGACAAACAAACATCCGAGTGAAAACATAACCTCCCTGGTGAAGGCAATTACATGATTTTGATCTCGGGACACACTAGAACAACAATAAAGGTGTGTATAACTCTATAAAGTCAATCATCTGTGTACTAAAGATCCACTTTACATAAGCGTTCATAAGATTCTAAACAATTCAAAATACAGACAGACAGAACTTTCTGTGCACAGTCACATGGTCACCTTCTGACCTCTGTTAACTTCTAATCCGTAGCTATGTCTATCAATCACTTATTATTTACCCCTTGTGCTTCCTTCACTCAACGCGGCCTCCTGACAACACTATCCGAAGAGTCCTCACCTTATCTTTACATGGCCTCTGGCAGTTCTTGGCCGCGCACACAGCGTTCTCGTCGTTGGAGTCTTCAGCCCCCGACCAGTCGTACTTGGAGGGAATGTCGAGAATCTTCTTCTCCTTCCTCTTCTCCAGCCCCTCCCTGATGGCCTCCGCCTTGGCGGCGGCCTTCTCCTTCCTCTTCCTCTCCTTCTCCTCCTTCGCTAACCGTTTGGCCATCTGCTTCATCTCGCGGTTCTTGTCCAGGTTGAGTTTGAGCTTCTTCTTCTTGGGTTTGCCCCCGAGACCGAGCTCGAGCCCCACCCTTTTCAGTTCTTTGGACTTGGCGGGTCGCACGTCTCCCATCGCCGAGGCCCCCGCGGCGGTGGCCATCAGCATGTGGTGGTGGTGCTCGGCTCTTTCTAACTTCCGCTTCCTCTTCTTCTCTGAATCCTTTAGTTTGATTTTCAGAGGCTTCTCCATCAGAGAGTCGTCGGGCTGTGGAAAAGGAGGAGAGGAGGGCGAGGGGATTGAGAAAGAGGGAGAATAGAATTTGTTTTATGTAATGAGGAATAAACCATAAAGACTGATTCCTACTCAAACCAAATGATCAGTTACTGTCCGGCATTTGGTCCAGCTGAGCAATCAGGTTGTGTAACGGACGACCTCCCTACCTCCATGACCTGCAGGAATCTCTCCTCCAAGGGGGGGTGCGTGGCCTGCAGGATCCTCCAGATGTGCTGGGTCTCATCCAGGGACACCTCCAGCAGGTCTCCCAGCATCATCAGCTCCTCCAGCTGGGCCTTGGCTTGTGAGGACAGCTCGAGCACGGGCGGCTCCAGACTGCGAGGTACCAGAGGGGTCTTCCTGGGCTGCTTTCTAGGCGTGCCAAGATCTGAAGCATAAATATTTACATATTTTCAGTTATGACATACGTGTTTACTTGAGTGGAAATGCCACTATAACTCTGAGTTTATAAGTTGGTGTTAAAAAAGAAGCTCACAAATCCAAAGCTTTGATTTATTGAATGGTCAGATTAGCACTTAGGGGACGGTGAACGTAGCCTTACTTTGCACGTAGGACTTGGAGGCGGAGGAGTAGGCGTGTTCAGCGCAGAAAGAGGGCGTGGCAGACGGCCACATGTGACTGACCACCTCCTCTGACTTCACAGGTATCTCCTCATCGCAGAAGAGGTAGGGCTTCACTTCTCCTGGATCCTGAAACCAGACACCCACCACTCGGAGTAAATACTGTCGCCCAGAGCTTCAATTACATCACTAATGTAAAGAAGCTGAACACATCCGCCTCACTTACCTTCATGTCGTAACCATAAGTCTCCCTGATGTCCTCGTCTGAGTCCGTCTCCTCGTCATCGTAGTCCACAGACTGACGAGGTGACGTGGCTCTGCTGAAACCCGACTGCTGGAAAGTCTGGATGTGGCCCTGGAGAAGGAAAACACACGCATGCAATGTCTCAACTTGTCTTGCAGACATCCAGTATGCACCATTTTTTAATAAGATATACAATTCTCTGCATATATTCACATGTCAGTGCACTCATGTGCATCTATGTCATGTCTGATCATGTAGTATGACAATCTGAAGTACCTGCAAGTCAGGGTTGGCAGCAGCTTTCTGCAGCTCCGCATTAATGATCTTCTCCGTTTTCTCCCTGGCAGCTTGCTCCACCATGCGCTGGCTCAGCACAGACAGCTTAGCCAGGGCTGAGGACAGCTCCTCGGTGGCCAGGGCTTGACGTGCTCGGTCCTGTAGGCACAGTTTGACACGCATAAGTTTGGGTTTACAGGAGAGAACAGAAGCAATTAGGAGGTTTGCATTGTGTGCGGATAATGTAAGGCTACCAGGTGATCTGATATTTCCCCCGCATACCTGCCAGCTCATTGCCCTTTCTGTCAAACACTGGAGGGCCTCTCCCTCTGGGAGACGCACTGGAAGCTTCTGCAGCGACACCAACAGCGACAGGATGGTCTCTAATCTCGGCCTCCTCGACCTCTGACACAACGGGCACAGGAATTTGGAGTCTTTGCTGTTGCTCTGCCAACCGACCCCCAGCTTCTTCTGAGATCCCGTCTTAGGCAGAGGCACGCACACTCCGTGGAACCAGTCCTTGCAGAGCTCGCATTGCAACATGAACCCGCTGGCCGTCTTTCGACACAAGCAGAACTTGACCTCCTCGATGCGGTCGGCCATGGCCATGTTCGCCAGATTGGCCGAACGGAGGGAGTGGATGGCGTCCACTTCTTTTTGCTCTTTGTTTTTGAACGCCGCTACGACGGTGGCGGGGTCCCGCGCCTCCTCCAGGTTCTCCTCCAGGTCGCTCAAGGTGTCGGGGTCAAAGCCTCCTCTCTCCTTCTCCATGAGCTCCTTGACGCGCTTCCGCTTGCTCTTGCTGTTGCCATAGATACCAATGTCCCCACGAGGACTAAGAACCTGAGAAGAGACACAAACAGAAGCAAAAAAACGTCATTCAAGAGTCAAATTAACAACCGCTACTTGATTCTCAAATCAGGACGGCTCACCTGGAGCAGTGTGTAAGTGGAGTTCTTCTTGAGGAACGTCCGGGCGGTCCTCTCTCTCCAGGCTCGGGCGGCTGCCACCTGAGACTCCACCTGCACCAGCGGGTCTAGCCTGACAGGGATGGAGCGACCCCTTGCCAGCAGGCTCTCCAGCTGCTCCAGGTAGGCATAGCTACTGCCGCTCTGTGTGGTGGACGCAAAGAGGAATACGGGTTAAAGGAGTGCTTAGCTGATGCACTTGTAGAGGTGGATATCTGAATACGAGGCCTTTCACTAATAATCTGACACTCTGAGTACCTGGATAGCCTCCACCTTGGCAGTCCACTCCTTGGCCTTTTGCAGCGCCTCTCTGAGGGCCAAAATATTCGGCAGGTATGCTGGGATGTTCCTGGCTTCTAGCAAAATGCTCTCCAGGGTCACCATGCTGTGACGAGGCCTGTTTTCAGCAGACACACAGAGATTCAGTACGAGACCAGTGCACCTGAATGAATCATGATTAAACTGCGTGTGCACATGTATGTGAAACCTTACCTGGCCTGCAGACAAGCACGAGCTTTGTCCTCCCATCTCTCAGAGACGGTGAGGATCTCCTGCAGCTCGGCCATTGCCTTCTCCACAGCGTGATGGGGGGCCAGGCCCACTCCAGAGTCAATCAGCCTCTTCATCAGCTCAAGGGTGACGCGGTGTGGCTCGGTCAAGGTGATGCGCACCTTTGATGTCACAATGATACACGTAGTCTCAATTAAAACTACTAATTCACACACGACGAAACAGGTTTTTAGTCTCCTGAAGGCCTACCTCGTCGAGCCATCGGGCCTGCTGGAGCTCCTGTTTGAGTCGGGGAAGCTCAGGTAGCTCCACATCGAGGCCGCTGCCGAGGTCCAGCAGAGCCTGCAGCTTGGAAGAATCAGGCATCTCGTCCGCCAGCGCAACTTGAGCTCTCTCATGGAAGTCCTCAACATTCTCCAGTAACTCCTGGAGACAGGAGAGATAACAACGATTGAGAGATGAGGTAAAAAAAAAAGTCTGGTCAAGGTTTAGCATCTTGTATCGGACATGGGTTGTAGGAGTAAGACTGACTTTGACTTGTCGGGCCTGGCTGATGATGCAAGGCAGCCTGTAGAGCTGCTCCACGAAAGCCTTGAGCTCATCCACTGTGAGTTTGGTGCGATTACGACTGCTCTCAGAACGCAGGCGGCTGCTGTCGATTCACATGGTAAACAGGAATGGTTCAGTTCTGTGTATTTGCGATGTAGCAACTTACTGATGACTTCTTGTCTCCTATCAAGGATGTTTCTAATGACACTTTATATATGAGTGTTAATGTATGGCCTGTCTGGTTATAGCCAGGGTCATCCTGAGCCATTGGAAACGTATAAGGAAGACCACTGACCTGTGTCTCTGCTTGCGGCTGAGCAGCAGCTGGGCTACAGAGGAGCATGTCTCCGCCTCTTTGACCATCTCCCTAAGGCGACGGAACAGAGCGTTCTCTGGGTACTTCCTGTCTTCTGCATCCTCAAGCAAAACCTTCAGCTCAATAAGATCTATGAGGCAGAGACGGGACGAAGAAGGAGAGAACGTGATGTTTATATTGTGCAATTAGCCATTTTTATGAATACGTTCACAAAGCAAGAGACAGTATAAGTACAAACCTCGCTTGTTCTTCTGGTCGGCGGCCAAAGCCTCAGTGACCCTCTTTGCCCAGGTGTCATAGGACTGTGCCCGTGTCTTCACGCCGTGGAGCATGGAAGGAAACTCCTCCAGATCATAGCGATACCTGAAACATAGGATAGAAATATCACCTTGAGAATATAGTTTAAGTTTATCTTGTGTGCACTTCCTGGGTTAGACATTTGTTGCACAGTGCAAAAAGAACTTACCTGAGACACTTGTTGCCGAGTGGACAGTCGCAGAGATCTGCTGCGTGATGGAGACAAACCAGCCGATCTGGGCTACAGGAACAGGTCAGTGCAGAGAGGAAACAGGTTGTCTTACACTTGTGGCACTGTCGCTCATCATCGGGGAGCAGCTCAAACACCTCCTGTTCCGAGGACAGCACCCCCTGTGAGCAAAGAAGATAGATTCAGTACTACTCTTTCAGCTCCATCCATTCCTTCCTTGGATTTGTCTCACCATTTCTTGGACGGCCTGTCTGAGCTGCGTCTCCTCCTCCATGATTTCCCCCATTTCCTTGAAGACGGAAGCAGCCAGCTCCACGTCGAGGCTCTCCGGATCAGCGGCCATCTTGCACAGCAGCTCCTCGTGAGAGAAGACGCAGTAGCGGCGCAGGCGTCTGTAGTGGGCCACGCACTGACGACCCATCGGTAACTGAGGAAGGGCCACGAGACCAAGATGAATCACAATACAATCGGAAGGACAAACAAACTTTAAATGGAGGAAGGATGTTCTTATCTCTCACCCAGTCAGCTGTGCAGAAGTTAACAGCCTCTGCGAAGTTGTAGCCCTGGTTGAAGCCGCTGTGGTAAGCCCTGGGGAAAGTCACCACGAACTCCCCGGCACACTGATTAGTCCTATACACCTAAACAAGGGAGATACACACAAATGTGTAACTAATAAATGGACGACATGACTAATATTGGACGGAACATCAACCCCACAAGGCTACATACGGGGACTCCATGCTCCATGAGGACATTCGGATTCATGATGGTGACCAGTTGATGGAGGAGATCGGGCTGCGAGTCAAACAGCTCTGGAGCCAGCTTTTTCATAACCGCCTCCAGCTGCTCAGCTGCTGATGCCGGCACGCCGTACCACGTCTTTGGCTCTCCCCTGAAGAACATCGGGAAAGGAGTCAAATATCAACCTCGTGTATTCACAGTATCTGGAGTCATACAGAAATGTTAAACAGCCTCACCAGTGCAGGAAGTTGATGGAGTAACTCCAGTGGTCCTCGATGTGCCAGCAGAATGAGGAGAAACACATGCCCACGTAGAGCCACGGCACCTTCATCCCCGAGATGTCCACATTAATGTGAGTGAGGACGGACTGCTCCAGCACCGGCATGTTATTCAGATTCCAGCCGGAGTTGGCGTACTCCTACCGGGACAGGAAAAGTGTTGTTATTCACTTCAAGGGAATATCATGTTTCTATTTTATACTGCTATTAAAAAAGGCACAACATGTTCCGTTCCCTCGTTAAATAGTCTAAAATCAGCTAGGCTTGGCACAATTCAGCAATTGTCTCACCTCTTCATCTCCCAGTAGCCTCCTCTTGCCGTCCCTGACAGGAAATCCGCTGCCCACCTCTTTAGAACTTATGTCTGCTCCGTACTCTACGATGACGTCCTCCTCGATGCTGCTGACCAGACGCCAGAACTCTTTCTCCACCAGCTCTGTGGGGACCATCTGAGGGCACAATGTAACGAAAACCTCTTGTTATCTCGTCATTAAAAACAGTTTACGAGGTTCTAGCTCATGTGCAGTGAATGTTACATACATGAACTGGCATGTTGAAGTAGTCGGACTTGAAGTGGTCAGCCATCTCTCCGAAGCTCTGGAGTGAGTACTCCCTCACAGCCTGTTCAAAGCCAAACGCCTCCCTGGGCTTACTGCACTCCTGCGAAGACAAATAGATTCATTATAATGAGGAACGTCCTTAAAATACCTTCTGCACAAAGAGGGGTAATACTACTATAGGAATACGAGCATCATTTGTCCACTGAATGGTATTTCACACACTTTTCACAAGGGGGTGTTTTTCCCTTTGGTTTGGTTTCTTGTCACACAGAGAAAAATCCGAGAAAACCACAATGCATCGCTACAAACTAATGGAGGAGAGTCACTCCGCTTATTAGTCAGATTTCTCTTGGACTGAAGCAAGAGAGTCAGTACATAGATAAGGTGCTACGGCCTTGAATAGTGGCTATTTCTACTCGTTGTTCTACTAGTGGGTGCAGCAGAGCACACAAACTGTAGCACCTGTAGTTTATGTGATCTGCTGTATCCATGAAAGGGTTTTAGCCTGCCATGTCTCGCCTCAAGCCTCTGGATAGATCTCACAGTGTTAAAGCGTGTACCTCAGCAACACACTTAGGGCAGCGCCAGTCCCCCTTGGGCACGTCCTGCAGAGGTGGGATCAGGCAGAAGGTGTGGTAGCTGTCATCACAGCCGTCACACAGCAGCAGCCGGTCCTCCTCGTCGCCTCGTCCGCACATCAGGCAGAGGTAGAGGTCGATCTGGAATATCAACCCACAAAGTTAACCACACAATCAAATAAAATAAAATCTGCGACTGGACAAAAGACAAACAAAACAAACTGACACTCACAAAGTTGACCTCTAGGGTCTCCTTGCGTGGTCTCATCTTGATGGCGAAGGCTTGGGCTTTGAGGTGATGATGCTTCTTGTTGAATCCGTCGTCTGAGTAAACAGGGAAGCATGCTAGCATAAGAATAGTAAGGCTGCTGATCAGGGCTCCGTGTCAACCATGTGCAAAATCCAGGTCAACAACAAATGTCTCTTACCAGCTGATACGATTTCCAAGCCCACCATCTTGGGACTTGTGCCAAAGATCTTGAGGCCTTTTGGCTCCTTGTTTTCCCGCTAGAGGAAACACAACAACAGCAGGCGGGGAGAACCAACATTTAAAGACGACACGCTAGGAAACAAAGGATGATTTGTGGCCTACATGCAATAGTTGTGTTATCAGAAACTGTACTTGAATGCTCTCCTATTCACAAGGTTAGCCACGGGAGCATGCATGCCTTTATCAGGAGCTGGAGTAACATTACTGCGCTTGGGTTTCACTCGAGTAAATTAAAAATAGAAACATACGGACCCTTTTAATCTTGCACGTCTCACGCTTGGCTAATTTGTTTACCTCAGATTTAAGGCGCCTGGAGCGTCTCTCAGGCGCGAGAAGCTCCTTGGTTGGTGTTGAATCAACCTCCCCATCTTTGCCTTTGTCCTTGCAATCCTCCTCCTCTTGATCCTCTTCCTCCACGGCCTCCTCACCGACCCCCTCGTCTTCTTCTTCCCCATCATCTCCCTCCTCATACAGCCGCTGTTTGCCCTGATGGAGGAAAGGAGTGAAGTATAGACTGCATCAGCTTGTGTGTATTTAGTAAACATCTCACACATGAAGACCGATTCCACACACACCAACGACACATATATCGCTGCTCTTCGGCAGGTTTTTTCAAGGTCAAGGTCTCCCATCTTTCTTACAGACCAAAAGTTAGTCCACACTTGCGCTTTCTGAACGTTTGGTGGCGTAACGTTAATCTCTTCACTGTAGGTCAACAACTTTGAGGAAACGAGGAGAGGGGGCAGGAAAGGGTGGGGGAGGGCTTAGTTTGTTAGAGCGAGTGAGGGGGCATCGTGTTCCAGAGAGGGAGTGGTGCAGGGTGGGAAACAATGGAGCAAAGTA
This sequence comes from Macroramphosus scolopax, assembly GCA_901007825.1. Classification (NCBI taxonomy): domain Eukaryota; kingdom Metazoa; phylum Chordata; class Actinopteri; order Syngnathiformes; family Centriscidae; genus Macroramphosus; species Macroramphosus scolopax. The sequence goes on along the minus strand of CAAKHC010010483.1, from coordinate 96,518 downwards.
ACAAAGAAAGCAGGTCACGGAAGCCCAAAATGAATAGTGTGATGTATCCATACATCAAGTTCTGCGATTACACATTAAGCTTGATGCATCTGTGAATCTTCCCACTCCTACCAGGAGCACTTACAGTTAGACTGGCTCCAGACTGGAAGAGCTCGTAAGGGTAAAGGATCCTCTCATAGTGGGATCGCAGGAGGGAACCGGTGCCTTTCCCGGAAGGGAAGCCCATTCGGCTGGCCACTTTGGACCACCTCTTCTCCTTACACGCCGTCTCGAAGCCACCCTCAGACGACACGATCTGAAACAGACAAACACAGGTGTACAATAGAAGTTATTACCAGCATCAGTAACGACATCTAAACTTAACGGCAATGTGAAAAAAGGTTATAAAAACAATCTCCGTTGCTTATCTTCCTTCAGATATTAAAAAATTTAGAAAAATAAAAGTAATAATTTCAAAATAAAGTCAGTCGTGACTCAGATATTCAGCTTAGGATCACGTGTGACGGGGAAAAGGAATCAATCACCACATTGGAGGAGATGCAAACAGCAAGTTTGATACTTTTGCTTAAAAATAAGGTCTACTTGTCGGAATAGCTGCTTTCTGTCGAATTCACGAATCCCTTAATTCCTGCTCTTCATGCAATCATGAATCAGTAATTGACAACACCTCTCAAAATAACTAATCAAAGCCATCTCCATAGTATTACCAATACATGTGTAACCATCTTGTACCTATATAACCCCGCCATAATCAATGTTTGATAATCAGTGTAGAAAAGCATCCAGTTTTACCTTGCTTAGTTGATAGAGGTCCAGGATCTTTCTCTCCACATGTGGAAATCGAATCTTGGATCCCTGCAGCTCCCAGAACTTTGCGATTTGATCCAGAAAGTTCAGCTTAACCCGAGTGAGGGCCTGGAGCAAGAGTAAGAAGTGACTCTCCATGCTGCTGTTTCACATACAGGATACTTGTGCCAAAATATCTGATAGGATGTACATTGCTGCAATGCCATACTGCTCTGGTTATGTGACAACCTAATAAATCCTACGCTGTAGCTATCCGGGATTTACCTTCTCTATAAAACATTAATGGAGGTAGAAATAACAGATGGTGTTTGACACTGAAGGGAAACAGAGTCTAAATACTCTGCTGTCATCTAAGGACCATTGATGTCTTAAATACCAGCAGATATTGGAGCAGCGTGCAGTGTGAGGATGCCGTCAAAACTGAATGCAATTAGAATAATCAAAAAGATGCAGTTCTTGATCTTGTTTTTAATAAAGGCAGAGACACACCTTCCTCCCATACCATTGTTATGGTGGCATGATACAGCCTCTTGGCCAACTCACCTCAAGTTCATTCAGTCTTTGTACTCGAGGGGTGAAGCGGAAGTTCCGTACATCGCAGGCAAACGGAGGCTGCCAGTCCTGATAGACAAGAATGCAGAGACATTAAGAAAACAATGAGGAAACAACAGAAAAACCCCTACAACTTTAAGTTAGGGAACCTGACTATTCATAATACCACTAATGTGGTATCAGCTGACACTCCCCTTGTCGACGGTTAGCTGTTGCGGTGGCCTACATTTATCTATTTGTAAGTATTGAGATTATTTGCCTCCCAGCTGCAATTTCAGAGAATATTCAATAGGTGGTTTCTAAAATATGTATGAGCCAAAAGGCTTTTGAAACTGTTATTTTATTCCCCAAAAGAATCTGTCATTTGAAAGAAAGCTTTATCAAAATATTGTTTCAAATTTAAATTTGTATGTTTGAATTATGTGATGATCCAAAGATTGTGTAAAGGGCTGAAAGACTTCATGACATTTAAGAATTTATATAGAAAATAACAGATTTTCCCTGGCACAAAGGGGAAGATATAACAAAATAAACAGTGGATGCACTGATTGCGAAATAGTGGGGCTGAAAAGATGTTGAAAATAACAATAGGTCGATAGCCGATACCAATGTTGTTGTTTTTTCAAATAAATAGATAAACATCGGCTACTACCATTGGTGAATGTGATCTAATTTGCAGATAAGCTGATGGCAGTCGACAAGACCAATATCAGTTGATAGCAATGTTCAGTGTTACATCGGTCCATCCATAACAAACAAAAATATAAACTAAGAAAAAACATCGGTATGGGACATTATTATTTTATCACACTTGTCATTTTATCAGAATTGGGACATTATTATTTCATCTGTTATTATTTTATTTGATCAGAATTGGCCCAGAATTTCACAATCGTTGGGTCCCTAAATGAAGTAGTTTAGAAGTGCTCTACAGCCTGTTTGAGTCCAGGACCTGCCCATAAATAACTGTCTCTGATCATTTGTTCTGCCATATACATATTCTGACAGATATAAATGTTCATTTGGCTACAGATGTCAAGTGTCGAATCTGCTCGACAAGATTCTTTCTATGTCAACATAACGTAGCATAAATATGGGTCAGTCAGGAGCGACGGTGTTGCGTGAGGCCCAAAGTCGCATCTACCGTGATCAAATCTGTGCTGTAATTTAGCTAGGTTTAGAGAATACAGAAACATGGCAAATGTGAACGATGTTATTCATTTGATTCCGGCTTTATTAAACTTTTATACCCATCAAAACTAAACAAATATAAAATGTATGCATTTGAGGTGGGGGTAAATAAAAAAAAGCCATATTTGACCTCTAGAGTGATGGTAACTAGTCTTCATGTCATATCGTTTCCCAGAATTCACAGGCCCAGTCCACAGTAACTTAAACCAGCGCTGGCTACGTAACAACAAAATCCCCTCACGCTACAAACATGTTTCCTACAATGTTTAATTGATAAATGAGTTTACCTCGGGGGGTCGGATCTTGCAGATGCCGGTTTTCTCTGCAATGGGTCGGATCTTGTTGATAAACCCTAAAGGATCCGAGAAATCCTCCCAACTCGGCTCAAAAACCGGACATTCAGGCGGCGGGACAAACTCAGCAAATGCAGACATGTTCAAGTAGTACCGGTGGATAACCTGTATTTATATTTGTTTAAAAACAGTGTCAAGTTGAACTCAACAGGCCATGGTTATTTCCAATATTTCTCTTCATGGGGAACTTCCTCCATGATCCTTCAAATCTTCTAAATAAATAACAAATCACTTCAATGGCAGGGCACCCCAGAAATGATGGCGTTTCATCTGGAAGTGGATGCATGAAATACAACAAGCTGCGCTGGATTATCAACGTTTTCCCAGCATCCGTAAACAGGCCAGGGAATCTTTGCCACCTCTCGCCTACTTGGGACAGAGGGCAGGGTCAGTCCAAATCGCCATAATTCCTTCTCACTGACGACAGCTTCACAAAAATCAAGATGAAGTCTGCGATGAAGACTTGAACCAAGGACGATCGTAGAACTTGGAAAAAAAGCTTGCGGATACAAAACAATCCGGGTTTACATTGTTGGCTGCAGTACTTTGGTAACGCTACCCAAGCTAACCTAGCTACATCTGTGTACCTGGTTATTGCATGATTTGTTCGTGATAGTGCATTTCCAACAAAGTTATCCACGGCAGGCTGTTGATCTGTTGTTCGGTTTTAAGCGCAATCACGTTCTTTGGGCTTGTCCAAATAAAGTCCAGTCTTTGTGTCCAGTCCTTCGAGCACCTGGTAGCTAAGTATCAGCAAAGCAAACCACAACAAGCCGGCTAACATTAGCCAGCGTTAGCATATACTGTTGACTGACGTCTTGATTCAGATCAGCAACCCCCATTCATTTAATACGCATTTGAGTCAACGGTAAACTAGCGTAGGGCTAATTTGGTTAGCTAAAACAAGCTTAGGTAACGTTGCTGCAGCTCGTTGCGCAGCTAACATTGACGTTAGTTGAGAAAGTCGGTTAATCAGGATAATCCGCCATGGCTTGAGTAGATTGGCTTGATTACAAAAGAAAAAAACAACAATCCTACAATGGTGTTTTACCGGGTGTCACTTTTCATTTAATATTCGTCGTCTATAGTTAATGTACGTTAGCAACATTAGCCTGCGCGTGCTAGCGACCGCTAGCTGTGTTATGGAGCTGCATGGTGCGTTCAGAAACCCTCGGCTTATTTTAAACTTCCGAGTAGGCGATTTGTAATATTAGACGGTGTTTTATCTGGAAATGGAAATTCACGTCATTCTTTCTATCAAGAATTAATATTGACTGCTGCCATTTGTTTTTGAAATTAAGCAATATTAATCTTTTTTTATCGTGATCCAATAGGATTCTTGAAGAATTTATTCTGTATTTCGCCACCCAACAATAATGTATCGCTTCACTACTTGTAAGGTTATTACCTAGACACCCCATCGGAACATACTAGGACACAAAGACTAGCTATAAAACGAAAGACAGTCGTTCCGTGTCTTTAAAAGACGTTCTTGAGATTACAAACTACAACAGTAATATTTCCTATAGCTATAAAGGCAACATTACGTCCGTGGGTTTCGGATACAATCCCTGATCAACTTCTGCCGAATCACGGTCTAATTGTATTACACTACTTTATTGCTAATATTTACAGAACAGTTTACAATCATAGAAGACGACAATCATCCCCCACTTCCGTCTCAGTAGAAAAACAGTAGTTTGCACAACGTCTGCACAAAAAGTGGGGCTGAGGACATTGTTTCCTTCCACATACAAAAGCTTTTTTATAGAAACAATTAAATTGCTAATCCTAATTTTTAAATGAAAATATGAAGAAAAATAAATGATCCACACAAATTTGAAACATCAAGTTTGAAATTGGTACTTTATTGAAATAATCAAACTTGCAGTAGATTATAAGCAGTCAGAAATAGATGTAGATGTCTTGGGGGTTGCATTCATATATATATATTTTTTTGTATTCCATTGGGAGAAAGAGGATCTTCAAGTTTTTGGAGTCTAATAGTCATCGTGAAATGGATACTCGGGGTGATCAGACCACCTGTTGAAACATGGAGAAGGTATATGAATCATTTGTCAATTTGAGGAACAGTACATCTATGCAGCATACTTACATGAGGAGCTCCACAAAGCGAATATTCTTGTTCAAACCCTCAATGGTTTGCATGTCCTCCTCAGACAGCGAGAAGTCAAATATCTGCAAGGTAAACAGCTATGAGGTAATGCAGTAGAGGAGTTTTGGATCTTATTGACAATTGGATTCCAAAGAGGCTATGTATGATCTGTTATTGTAACTGACACAAACGGGTATTCGTGTGGGCAAGGACACTGGTTTTCAAAGGGGGGGCTGGGGATGCCCCAGAGGGGTCCCAACAAATTGGATTAAAATATAAGTATGTAAAAAAAAATCCAAAAAAGAAATATATAACATAAAACATACAATAATATATATAACATATCAGACTCTTATTTGCCATGCCAATCTTTGTAAACTGTAAGTTTTGACCTGGTAACTGTCTGCGCCTGCCACGAAGGTGTTCTGTTCCTCAAATCTTGGCACAAAAAGTCAGTTGAAAAACTTCCAAGTGAAAAAACTCAGACCAAGCAACAAAGATGAAGGCTGGACAGTATATACATGCCCCAATGTGGTGGCCTCTTCTATAACTTAATTAACAATATATTTTTCCTTTATAGCTATTATTGCTGAATTATTGACCTAGAAACAAACCTGAAAGTTCTCCTTTATACGACCAGGGTTGAAGCTCTTTGGGATGACCACCACTCCTCTTTGCACATTGAACCTCAGGGCCACCTGAGCTGAAGTCTTGTTATACTTTTTGGCAAGCGACACCAGTACCTCATCTTCCATCAGTGGTGGGCTTTGTAGGTTAACCCTGTTGAAAGCATTGGGATTTTACTATCATAGCATTCTATCTTTATGATTACAAGGTTGTATAAAGTGTGTTATCAGTTATCCATGAACTGTGACCCTGTTAGTGTAACAATTTCTCCACTTTACCAGGATGGGTCTCTAGACGTTCCCACGGGGCTGTATCCTACAACAACAATATCCTTCTGCCGGCAATACTCCAGCAACTTCGGCTGAGTGAAATAGGGATGGCATTCAATCTATAATGAAAAAGCATGTTAGTTTTTTGAAGGTAGTGTTCTTTTCTTTTGGTTTTGTGTGCTGCATATGTCATCATTCAATGAACAAACAGAGCACGCAGGCTGTATTTTTTATCCAGCACACTTTGAAACCTTTGTTCTGCGAATGAACATAGCCGGAACAGAGATTCCAAAGGTCAACAGTTCGTATCCAGCAAAAAAAATATTCATATTATAAGCTTCAGCCTGTGCTAGGCTCTGATACAATATATAGAGGTAATAAGTTAATGTAGATAATAACAAAATACAATGTATATTCTTTCACCCCTTATAACTCGATGTTCACAGTATTTTCTACTTGTTTTCGCCAGAAACTACATGTATTAGTAAAATATCTGTACCTGGTTTGACACAGGTTTGTGTTTCAGCCCAGGCTTGTTAAGGATCAACTCCAGTTGTCGCTTGTTGAAGTTGGAAACTCCAAGAGATTTAACCAGCCCTGCGTCTTTGCAAGCTTCCAAACCCTGTGCATGAGGGATAAAAAAGGGAGCAGTCATAAAACAAAAATTTACACTTTGAACCTTGAAAGAAAAGTTGCAAGTTTACAACCACACAACACAAGTGACCACATATAGTTAGTATTTTCCATGGAATAATGCATTACCAAATCAGTATTTCTCAATAATCTAGATCGAAAGAATGATGATTAAGAAATTCTCACCTCCCAAGTAGCACAAAGATCAGTCTCATGATAAATGTACTTCCCATTCTCCTCTTGCGGGTAGAACGTATCTCCTGGCTTCAAAAAATCATATCAATATTCAATAAGGTGAAATGACTGTCAATCATTCACAGCAATAAATATAAAATTTGAAAAGCACTATTTTCAGTATTTCAACTTAAGGTCATTTTAAATGTGGTATTACATACAAGTGTACCTTGAAGGCTGTGGGCATTTCTACAATGTACAGGTCGACATAATCCAGCTCTAAAGTCTTCAAGGTTCTCTCCAAAGCAGGTTTTACCAATTCTGGTGGATGGAATGTGTTCCACAACTGCCCAAAAAAGTTCAAACAGAAGTGATCACATTGAAGCCATACACAAACACACATATTTCTCAAGCTATATTTGTGAGGACAAAGAGCGCTAACCATCACCAATAAATTCCTAACCCCAACATTTACATTTTATAATATGACAGAACACTCAGCTATTCAAAATCCACTCACTACCATGATTTAAAACTGTTAGGTCCTCACAGAGATAACTGTACAACTCCACACAAACAGACAATAAAGCTGTTAAAAACCTTTCCACAGTAGAAGATCTCCTCTCTCTTAACAGTTCCATCTGCAATTTTCTCCCTTATGGCTTGTCCCACTTCATGTTCGTTGAAATAGACCAGAGCTCCATCTATGTGTCTGTATCCCGTTTCAATAGCCAGTTTCACTGACTCATACGCAGTTCCTTTGGGGGTCTATCAAATAAATACAATTTATGAGTTACATACTTTCTTAAAACACAGGGAGTAAAAAGTGTATATCTGTGAGTATTCTTAGTGCGCTATAAAGGTCCTTAAAGTCAATGTCCTACCGTGCGGGGATCTCCATAAGTTCCCAGTCCTACTAAAGGTATGCTATTCCCATCACACAGAGGGACAGAGTGACTCTCAGCTGTTAACTTCATATTCATCAACTTCCACTGCTGACTGTCTTGAGTCTCTAGCGTCTCTAGAGTCGTATATATACACACACAGCATTGACTAACACTGAAGTGAGCTTCTGATTCGACAGCTAAGGGGAAAGTTAAGGGAAACTGAATTTACAGCAAATACAAATCTCGCTTTTTAATATTCTCGAAAATTGCATTATTTTTGTAAAAGATCAAAAGTAGATTTTCAGACAGAGGCTTTACCTAAAACGTCAAACATGCATTCACAACAATAAGAGGTGCAAACGACGGATTATACACATCTCTGCTCTGTAAATTCAGTTTCCATTAACTTTCCCCTTAGCTATCGAACTACAAGCTAACTTCAGCGTCCTAATTTAATATTTAACTAGTAGCTGATAATACGTCCTTGGCCAAAACTGTTTACATATAGTAAACTTATCAGCAAACAAAAAACGTTTCTCAACTGGTTGTGTTTGACAGGTTATCCTATGCTATTGGTAATTAAGTATAAAGTCCAAATGCCTTAATCTGAATGTAGTTTGGCCTCCACCGGCTGCCGTAGATTTAGAATACCGAAGTGCCGTCTGGGTAATACATGTTATGTGTTTTGAGAATAAACGCAAGGATGGTTTCTTTTCCCAATGAGCTTAATTACAATGTATGTCGTATAATTGATATTCATAAGTGACTTATGGCTACTAACCGTGTTCTGTTTTTATAATAACCGCTATAACCAGTTTGCATTTTATTGGCGTTAGCTTATATGCAGGTTAGAGTACGCTACGTTGCTAATGTAGCTTCTAAATCGGAAATAATTCTATCGTTTCTTCAACTAAAGCCGCAGTAGAACAGCTCCTTAAACTAAAATCGTGTGTAAAGCACTATAACTGTTATCTTTAATGTTGTTGTGCACACTATTCGTATTCATGTCTCTTATCTGGCTCGTTCAGTCAGAAGAAAATACAGGTTAGCCTTTGTTTCCAAAGACAAAGCTAACTTAACGTTATATTGGTTGGTCGAATGGATGAATCGGGACGCAGCAGAATGATGGATGAACATGTCGACAATGACGACATTGTCATTATTGTGGAAAATGAGGCAGAAAGTTTGCCAGCTGAGGAGGAGAGGCTGAAACTGCAAGGCACATTCGGGCTAATGGACACTTGTCCCATCTGTAAGTTGAGCTTCCACAACCGAGAGCCCAAACTCCTGCCGTGTCTTCACTCCTTCTGCCGAAGATGTCTGCCTGCCCCTTTCAGGAGTACTGACCCCAGGCGTGACACGCACGGACAAGCCGACAACATCCCACGTGAGAGCTATGTTTTATTTGTTGAAGTCTTCCAGGTCATTGAAAACTGTTGGATGTCACAGTGATCATTAATGAAAAGTAAATAGTAATGTAGAAAGGTTTCATTGTTAATGTTATCTAGCCTAGAATGTCAGTTAATCTGTGTCATTTAAATAATTTGCAGCCTTAATCATCACCGCAAAAGACAAATATGCTACATGATGACATATTGATAGCCAACACCCTAGTGTCACATTTATTAATTCAACAATATAGCTTCTGATTGCACTCAATAGTTGATATGGTCTTTGCTCCAGTAGGTACCATTCGATGTCCAGTATGCAGACAGGAATGCTGGGAAATGGACTTGCTGGATAATTTCTTTGTGAAAGACTCTGCTGAGGTGCCAAGCAGCACTGTGGAGAAAAACAGCCAGGTTCGTCGGCTGCGGCTTCTCCTGAGCTGTTCATCTCTCAACATTTAATTTTTCATGGCATCTAAGACTACAGAAGTCATTTTGACTTAACTCTTTCTTCGTTTCAATCGGTTCTTTGCTGTTCATCCTTGACAGGTCTGTATGAGCTGTGATGACAACACAGAGGCAACAGGTTACTGCGTGGAGTGTGTGGAGTTTCTGTGTGTGACATGCATTGAGGCGCACCAGAGGGTTAAGTTCACCAGGGATCACACCATACGCCAGAAGGAGGAGATGTCTCCAGGTAGTGTTTGCAAGCCACTGCAGGAGAACGGCAGCAATCTTGTAATTTAAAAATATCAGTTCCCATGTTGTATGTCGCACTGACTTTAGGGTTACAAATACGGCGTACTGTAATTAAGCCAATGTTGAAGACAAGAGTTTCAAAACTGCAGTTTCTACAGTATAAACATATTTGCATCTTCCATCAAGGAAGACGGGTTAGACTACCTGTAGGAACTATTCAGAACGTATGCCTCCAGTTTAAACGGATTACGCCCGATCAGTGTTTCTAGTTGCATAAACAAATAATTCTAGCAATTATGCTAACATATCAGTCTATACAGTTTTAATGGTTTTGCATGAACAAATGCCTTGTTTCTTTGCCAGAGGCAGTCGGTGCTTCCACGCAGAGGCCAATGTTTTGTGACATCCACAAGCAGGAGCCCCTGAAGCTGTTTTGTGAGACGTGCGACCGACTCACCTGTCGAGACTGTCAGCTGCTTAAGCACAAGGATCACAAGTATGCAGAATTTTTTCCACATTTAACAATACTGTATTTTAAAACTTCTTGACTTGTCCATAAACACTTGGCTTGACATATTTTGCATCACTTCGCAACTGCAGTTAAACACAATTTTAGGAAGCTTTATACTGATTTTAACTTAGATTATCTATCACCAAACAGAATATCCAATAATCCGTTCAGGTGATAGACTCCTTTTGAAATGAACAAAAGCAGGCAATGCTGTCCATGAACGTTAATTGAACTTTAACATTCATTGTGTCAAGCTACCAGTTTTTGGAGGATGCCTACAGGAACCACAGGCAGTATCTGGAGAACATGACATCGCAGTTGCAGGAGAAAAGAAAGGCCATCGAGGACGTTTCCAGTTGTATCAACACCGGGTAAAATCTTCCTCTACAATAAGCTTTCGGATGCATTTCTGTACCATGTAATTTCAACAAATTAGCTCACATCAAGTTACTGAGGGTATAATTTTTCCTTTTGTTTCAGTAAATGTAATTTAATTAAATATCAATCGCCTATTGGATTAATGTCGTATCAAATTCATTGTCTGCCTTTGTTATTCAGACTCCAGCAAGTAGAAGAAAACCGTAAGTCTGTAACTAATGAAATAAAGAAGTCCATCTGCAACTTGATTATGGAAATCAACAGGAAGGGAAAGATTCTGGTTAACCAGCTCGAGGTATGTTCGATATATTCAGTTTAATGACTTTATAAGGCAATTGTTATATTAGGGAGGATTTTTTTCTCATACATCCTGCCCACACATATTCTCCCAGGCTCTAACTAAGGACCATGAGTTGGGTTTGAAAAAGCAGCAAGAGGATGTCAACTCCCTGAGCAGGCACCTTGACCATGTCATCACCTTTACAAAATGGGCCACAGCCAGCCAAAGTGGAACAGCCCTCCTATACTGCAAGAGACTGGTGAGTCACTTGAAATCACCAGAGTATTTGTAATTCCTTAAGATGTATTTGGTAAGCCATCTACACAATATGCAACTTGTGCTTTTATTTTAAAAGACAATCCTTGAACTCCCTTTACTATCCTAATCTCAATTCATTTGAAATTCATCTGTGTGTTTGTCCTGCAGATTCTGTTCCAGATCCATTACCTGATGAGAGCAAGCTGCAGTCCCTCCATTGTCCCTCAGAGTTCTGTTCGCTTCCAGTGTCGCTCAGGTTTCTGGGCCACCAATGTAGACCTCGGTAAGCCTGCATCGCCTAGGGACAAATGCTGCTAGTTGCATGTGGTGCCTGTACTGATGCGGCTGGCTTCTAAGGGAATAGCTTGAACTTCTGCATCTAGTTCCCAAAACCACCTAAAGGTCAAGGTGATTCTTTAGTCTCGGAAAAGCATCTTAACTTAAAAGACTTAAAGAATCATGGAGAAATATATGAGAGAGATTGCCAGATTTGTTTTGTTCTGTGCTTCTTTTAATTTATACTCTATTCCTGACAGTCATCGACGAACATGTTGATTTTAAACACCCAGCTGGGTAAACTGTTATATAATCTGTAATTCCTCACTATAACAGAAAAATCTGGCAACAGTATAAACATTGAAACAGAAATATGTTCAATGATAATATTTCCCTTAAACCCAAGGGTTGGAGCGCAGTGCATGATTATGTTTTTAATGAATTGCTTGTTTTGTTCAGGTTCTCTGGTAGTAGAAAGGGCCCAGACACGGCAGCCGATTGTTAACCACCAGGCAGGTCCCAGGGCAGAGCCGCCAACTGGTGGGCTGTCAGCCTCGGCTCAGCAGCGACAGAGCACGCTGGCTCAGCTCCAGATGCAGGTAGAAGGATCTTCTGTTTGTTCAGAGTGAGGCAGACCGCTCACTGCTTTAATCCCGTTAGACTCTTTTGTACATTATATCATTGATATCTCTTACTCTGTCTGAGGTGGACAAACTTTCCCAGCAGCCCCACAGGCAGCCCCCTCCTAACCACTGGTCCTGGTACCAGAATGTGAGGCTCCCAGGGCCCCCTGGACCGCCACCTCCAACTAGACCCATCCATGGAGGGTCTTCCCCCTCCCATGGCCTCACCAACTTGGCACAGACAGGACGTAGGTATGGGGTCTCCCTCCCCAACGCCAGAAGCCCCACTTCCTCCACGCTTCACAACACCGGATTCCCACCTCCTCACGTAAGTGTTTGTGTAGACTCTTATCTGTGTCCGTTCGTTACACATTTCTTTAAAATGTATTGTTGAAATGTTTTGCTCCAGCATTGTAAATGAGAAGTTGAAAGACCAGTAGAAGCAGATGGCAGAGCTTTCCATTTGGCAAAGGCCCACACCAATAGAGGATTCACACTCCCTTGCTTTTTCCTGTCCTACATAAAAAATATGATCCTCCTTTATTTTTCAGATTTAAAGAGAACTAAAACTGATGAGACCGCGTCTTCTCTGTCTGTATATGTTACAAAATTAAAACTGTCTCTTCCCTGTAAAAACACGTAGGGTGAATCATGAAACTGTTTTTTTTTTTTTGTAACTTCTGTGAAACATTCTGCACGTCATTCAAGTTAATTCACACTGGTCCTTCAAAACAAAAAATATATTTGTTAAATGCCCCACAATGGGATTAAAGTGTTTATGTACGTTTGCAGAATTCCTTTTCCTTTGAATCAGGGATGTGGTTTGTTTTGTTGACTTTTAAAGCCTTTATCACCTGCTTCTACTGTCTCAGTGAAAGAGACTCATCCAATTGGACTACTGAACTTATAGTTGACCTTCATATTTCTTCTACATCTAGTCTCTGAGAGATCTGATCCACAGCTCCAGCTTCCCTCCTAAACCGATGGATACGTTGCAGGGTATGTCCCGCTATCCACAGCCTCTGTCTGTCGGAGCAGCCGCACAGATGCCTCTAAACCAGGTTGGTAGAGAGGAGAAGGGAGAAGAACCGAAGAGATTTTACTTTTTATATAAGCATAGTCCTGGAGAGCTTAGTTGTTGTTTCATATTGTAATTATGTATATTTATCCTACTTCAGAGGAGCCTAACCGAGGCCTTGCTGAAGAGGAGTGAAGCTAGTGGATCTGTACCCTCCATTACCATTTCCATCCCTAAACCCAACTTTGCACCAAGCCTTGCTTCAACAACCGCCGACAAAACACGTAAGCTCAATCATATAATGAGTAAATATCTATGCTCTGGTTCAGCAATAACATCGTTTGTTCATTGTAGCTTTCAAACCTTCAAAAGTATTTTTTTTCTGTCTGTCATCAAGTTCAAGGAAGGCAGAACTCACCGATGGCAAAACCATCTTCTTCCGATAGAGGCACAGGGTAAGAAACATTAATGACAGTTTTCCCTTGTCAGTTCTCTCCTACTGCTGTAATTAAACCTCATGGATGAGTGTTCAAGTTTACTGTGTTGCTGTGAGATGCTGTGCAGGGCGGCATGTTTCAGTGGAGTGGTCTTCTAGTAGTCGGAGTGTTACTTGTTTCAATGTCCTTCAGCAACCTGACGAGTTGTGATTAGCAAGCTGACGTCGGGTGTTGGTGAATGAGCATCATACAAAAGCACATTGTTGCTGTTTTGCCACTGACACTTATTTCTTGTATATTGGCTCGTGTTGTATTCACAGTAAAGTCACATTGATTTTGTACCTTAGCTATTAGATCAACGTTGCAGAATGTAGCTTGCAGTAACATTATAAAACTGCTTGCATCTCACGGTGTGTAGTTGGTTGTTATGTTAACACATTCAAGTAATATAGACTCAAAAAACACTCCTCCAAAGCAATAATACATGTCCTCAAGGCCAATATGTCTTTTTCTTTCTTGCAATCTGTGTGTTGAAGGACGAATTCCTGGAAGCCACCTGAGCATCCATCTGCCCCCGCATCCAAGCGACGGAGACGGTTGTCTCCTGGGCCCATCATCGTCATCAAGGACGAACCAGAGGATGAGGATGAAGTTCGTTTCGTAAGAGAATTGCTTGGGTTACTTGTGTTTGCAGAGGAAATGACACTTCACCTTCCCTCCCCAGAAATATGAAGTTACATTTATTGAACAGGAAGATCAAAATATGACACATTCATGTCAAGTGCTCTTGTTTGTCTCTTTTGATGTAGTCTTACTGTATATATCTGGCTAACTCTCTGCCCGTAGGTGCAGTCCAGCCTTCCAGACAGCAGCACCGGGGCTCAGTCCACACCCAGACAACAGCCGAAGGTTTGCGTCCCTGTTCCAGCCCCTCGATCGGACGCCAACCCCGGGAAAGACCAGCGCCCTCAGCCCGCAGCACAAGCAGAGTCTGAAAAGCGAACCGAGCCAGAAGAAGATCCCAATGAGGACTGGTGTGCTGTATGTCAGAATGGAGGGGAGCTGCTCTGTTGCGACAAGTGTCCCAAAGTTTTCCATCTGTCCTGCCACATCCCCACTCTGAATGAGTCCCCCAGGTGAGAGACAGGCGTCTCTCAGTGTCACAGGAATAATGAAAACTAACAGCAGTGATTGCACGACTAAATGATGAAAATGATATGATGATATAAATGCTATCGTAAATGAGGTTATTGTGGCAGTAGCAAGTATAAGCTCTTCCACTTGGAGTCACTATTAGTTTCCCTTGAATTCGACCCTGACAGCTTAACTTTCGGCTTTGTTGTGAATTTCCGTACATTTGCTTTCTTTTAAACTATTTACAGCGTGACAACTAAAACCCTGAATATTGTGGTCAATCTATTTGTTGAAAATTAGATTATTCATATAAAGAGTATAGAGTCTTTTAAAATGTACTTTCTGCAACTAAATGTTTGTCATGTTTTTATTATACAAAGTACTGAAAAGACCTTTTTAAGAACACATTTGTACTTGTACAAAGAGGTTGCTGACAAGCTGTTCTCCGGGGCTTGGAAAGTAATACGTTTGTCTTTTCTTTGCATAAACAATTGCTCGTAGATGATGACTATAGTGTCAATATTAGTCGTATTCAGAGGTGGTTTGCTAAACCGTGCATCATCCTAGCATCTCCTCCTGTTTTTTTGTGTCCCCTCAGTGGCGAGTGGTTCTGTTCGTTCTGCAGAGACCTGATCTCTCCTGAGATGGCGTATGACAGTGACAGCAAGGATGCACCTGTGCTTGAAGGATTGCCACCTGTAGAGAGAAGGGTACACTTCCATCATCCACCATGACCGATATAAACACATTGCTACAGTCGTACTCCTGGAATCCCAGATACGTCAGAAGATCCAAACACTGTTGTTTTTGGGGTCTTTAACATCGCACACAGCCTGCTGACGTTCACAGCCGTCTTCAGGAACTGCGTCTGGGAAATTGCTGTTTATAAATTATATTTTTCTCTGATTTGATTGCAATAAATGGATTAGAACAATGCCAAAATAACTATATCATGAAGCTGATTTATACTCGTGCTTCGTGAGATATGTCAATTAAACTGCTTGTTTTCTGAAGGGAGTTCTGATCGGGTACGAGGACACAGTCTAGAACCTCCTCTACCTCATCAGTCTCGTCCCGTCTTGGGGAAACACTGTGAAAACAGCAGAGCGCCCTCTACTAGCTTGTTTAGAAAGGTTGCAGCTTCAGTAAGTTACTGCTGCCAGACATTTAAACTAGTATAAGAAAAGAAATGACCAGCAAACAAACAGGAAGATGCTGTTTTGTCTGTTCCTGGCTGCTGCAGACGCATCACGGCAGGGTCCATGGAGGACGACCTAATCTCTATGGAGATATAACGAGTTGACTGGTAGCTAACGAGAACACAGTGATTCTTAGTATGTGGTGATCCTACACGAATGAAAACATGGATATGAATATCTTTTTCCTCTCCTTCTCCTTTGAATTGGCAGAGATGCGAGAGGCTGCTACTACGTCTGTTCTGCAATGACTTCAGCACCGACTTCCAACAGCAGGCTTCTACATCGGTAAGACACTTTGATCTCACTTTGTTCTCCATCGTTTGACTAATGGAGACTAAGTAACTAACTTTCAGTGTAGAAACAAAGATAGTAAAGACCGCGGGGAGGAGGTTGACACTGTGAGCCCTGCAGCACATGTACAGTAGGCTGGATGCTTTTTATGCAAATGCTTTTTTGTTTGTTTTTCAACCGTGACCACAGCATTGTTGACACAACGTCATTGTTAAGAAGACCTTTTATTGTTTTTCTGATGTAGGAGACAAAAAGGTACAAAGAGCTAATCAAGACCCCGATGGATTTATCAATCATCAAGAAGAGGCTGGAGTCAAAGGTGAATCCGGAAGAATGTTACACAAGTCCTGAGGGGTTCGTCACAGATGTCAGGCTCATCTTTTTCAACTGTGCAAAGTACTACAAGGTGAGCGTCAGTTCTACAGAACACATCATAGGAAATTAATCAATAAACCTGCATAGGCAAAATAATTGTGGTGTACTGTTACATTGCCATTGGTGTTTTGGTCAACCTCAAACCACACGTTCACTGATAGATCTCTGTTCCTTTACACTAGTCAACCTCAGAGGTGGGGAGTGCTGGCTTGTATTTGGAAGACTACTTTGAAGAACAGCTGAAGCTTGTATACCCCGATAAGATCTTCCCTGGTGGAAGGGAAGAAGAGATGATCCCGCCTTTAGAGGATGAGATAGATGAAGAAGAGGACCAGATGATGCAGGAAGGTATGGCTCCCATAGAAGATGATAAACCAGCGAGTCCTGCAGACAAAGGAATCCCCCCTGTGGAAGAGGACTTGGCTCCTCTGGAGGACGGGGCAATCCCAGCGGAAGAAGAAAAGCAAGAAACGGAGCAGCAGGAGGAGGCAATGGATGCTGGTGAAAAGGAAACTGATGAAAAGGAAACTGATGAAAAGGTGGAGGCTGCGGAAGAAGCAATGGCTTCCGCAGAGGAGGAAAAGCACGACAATGAGACTCCCTCCGATGAAGCGAAAAGCTCCCCAGCTGCTGATAGTGAAAATTTAGAGGGGGAAACCCCCAGCTCCCCAAAAGAGGAGAACCCTCAGCTCCTCACGGACAAGGCTGCAGATTCACCCGAAAGTCAGGAGGAGTCTGCTCCTGCAAACCCAGCCAAAGAAGAGGTGGGAGAGGACAATGAGGAACAACTAGAAAAGATGGATGATTCCAGTCTTCCGTAGAACTGGCCCTAGTGAGGACCTGCATTTGCTGCAGTCCGACAATTTTTTGTACTGTTCTTCTTGCAATAGGAAAAAGGGTATGGCTATACTAAATAGAGATTATTTAGTGTTGGTCTTGCTATAGATGCACATTGAAAGGAGTGTGTGAGCTCTTTTTGTGATTTGCTGGACAGAAGTTACAATTTTTTCCTGTAACGTCACGGTTGTGAAGATGACACTGAAAAGCACACAAAAGATCGATTCTTTATTCACACACTCGTGTGTAAGTTATTATCAGTGACATTGATAATAAGTCGACCTGTATATAATCTTGCCATCAATTGAAAGCTGCAATCGAAATAAGCAAATAGGACTTTGGATAAGTTTATGCATGCAGGATATCTTTATACAGATATTAATGCATCTCTTTCTGTGTTTATAAACATAAGCTCAGTTGAACTAGCAAGTTTGCATATTAACAGATTGTTTGATTGCAATAGTACTCTTGATTTTATCAGTAATGTATTAATTACTATGCTGTGTATGCAACAAATAGGGCGGCTGTATGTACTGTAGTTTCTGTACAGAAGAAAGTGCCACCTCTATCAGTTCAATGATTTCAACAATCCCTGTTTGAGGGGAACAAAGGTCCTGGTCTTCTCTCCGTGTTGACAGTTTGAGTCGTCTTATCCCCCTGAACCCATCAATGCATTTCTTAATGAAGAGAACTCTTCTTCACAGACTTTATTTATTATAATTTTTTCCATCTACAGATAAATCAGAGACATGAAAATGACTTTCTTATCACTGTGTCCGTGTCCGTCTGCTTCAGGATTTTTTCAAAGGTAAGATAAGGCCAAAGCCATATTGTTTGAGTCATCGTTCCTTACTGGAATTATAAAAGTGCCTTTGAGCACAATGAACCGGCTTCAATTAAATAAACCTTGTGGAATGGATAACGATTTTGTGGAGGATGTTTTTGTTTTTTTATTTATGGTTGTCACTCTTACGTCTTTATTTTTCACTCACTGCCTTTTGTATTAATGATATGCAAAGCCTGCTAATCAACTAATAAAATGTGGAGCATTAAAAAAAATGGAATTAGAATTTGAGGTTACATGTAGATGCTTTTATCTTTCTGCTGAGTAGTCTAAGGTTCATACAAACAGACACTTCATCTTGAATTAATAGCCACATTAATTATTCTGCTAAGGAAAAGAAGGTAACAGACTGTGTAGGGAACAATTACTGTTGTTCCGAAAACAAACCTACTTTACTGCGCAATGGTAATCAGTGGATTTCAGTGGGTTTTGAACATCTCATTAGATATATATATATGAAGATATAATTACGAGTAACAACACAAGTTTCAAAACACCAATAACTTTCAAAGCTGAAAGTCCTCTGGTCTTTCTGAAGGTCGTTGGTCCGATGCACAATCGTCGTCGATAGATAGAAATCGTTCATTAAATCTCTGAACATTAACCTTGCTAATTCAAGCAATGGTGAGTTTGGAATCATGATTAAATGCAAGCTTCAGACTAGTATGGAGGACAATGATGATCGAGTGATGCACCTGGAGGTGGGACAAAGCATCCAGAAATACCTTCGTCTTCATAGACATCTAACGTTACACTTTCCCTGTCATCTTATCAACTATTATAGATGATGCCTTCACTACGCCAATCACCCTTCTTACATTAAGTTTACATATTTAGATTATTTAATATCCTACTGTATAAGTCAATGTTGTTACTGCTACTAGATGGCATCTGTCTATAGTCAATATACTAATAATATAAGTGAGTATTGTTCACTTTTGTCACTCACATTAATAACCCATCTTGTATTTTTTTTTCTTGAGAGGACAATAAATTAAGATGTTCAATTACACTCACTATATATATATATTTTTTTTTATCATATTTAATTTTTCAACATACAATGAACAGAGCAGTTATGAAGGATCATGGATGATAGACTCCTAATAAAGACTCAGCATGTCAGCTAAAGCTAAACAAATGAGCTTCTATAATGTTACAGTCTCACTTAAGTCTTAGTTACAATATTTACATCACGTCTGGGTTCGCTGCTCATCCGAGATGTTTTGTGTGTTATGAAGTTGATGTGGTGACACAGCCCCCTCCACCCCGCACTCACCGCCCCTAAACCTCAGCGCTCACCAGGGGAGATGCGTCGCCTGCAGCCGCTGGGACTTCTTCCTGCTGGATCTCCGTAGAGTCAACACACACCGCCCTTCTCCTGCTATCAGTGCGCACTGATTGTTTCCAAGACATCGGTGTATCTTAAATTCAGAGCAACTGAAGGGGAAACCATCGAACCTGATGGCTCTGTGGACAATACTTTCGTTTTCTTTATATGGACTCCTGTTTGGAGAAGGTAAAACGCTTGGGTGAACATTTTTTAAATGTATTTGTTATTTTTAAATTAAATAACGTGTGATCCATTTTTTTCTACATTGGGAATATTACTTATAACTTTTATTCTACTTATTCAGATGAACTTTTTTATTAATAACCTCAATGATGGTTGAGTACAGGCATGACCATTGTTGGCCTGCATGAATTTATGGTTAATTAACGTTCAAGGCAACTTAGCTGTGATGGTTAACGTTATTGGTGGCAGCTACGGCCCTGGTGTGAACCTGATTACCAGCCTCTGTGATCGCATGCATTTTTAACCTCCATGCCTTGATCCCAAATCCTGCAGAGATTCATCCTCCCACTCTGATAGAGTGCTGTCACAGTGGGAGGAATCGGGCCCTTGGAGGAGACGACTGCACAATCTTCCCCCTCATGTCCTCCTCCTACCTGTGCGGGTAAGTTATCCTCTGTAACACCTGGTTTCCTCAGCAACCTTTGGACCCCTTGAGTCCTCCCACATATGCTGCAGGGCCAAAGAATGTTCACTAATAGTTTTGATTTGCATTGAGACTGATGTAATGTGCATACATGACAACACAAAACACCTAATTTATTTGAGTAAAGCTGCTCAATTTGGGTCCAAATATTGAAATGGTACACTGAAAAATCTGCATGCTTCTATTCAGTGTAGGGGATCGTTAAAACAGGGAATACCTCCAGGGCTAAAAGCCCCAAAACACCTCCACAACCCTCAACTGTCTTCCGACAAGGAAGGACTTCCACATAATAACTAACATTACATAGTAAGTACAGGCGTTAAGTGGCCCCCTGAGGCATTTTCACACTAAAGGGGCCCCGTTTTACTGTAAGTACATGGAGGTAGTGATTGATGAACACCTGGTCAACATATGCAGGTGAATTTGTTTAACTCATCAGAACTTAACTTAAGGTAGTTCAAACATCTAACAGTAGTAGTTCAAACACACCGACTGTATGTAGAGAAGTTCAAACGAGCTAATGGTATATTGAATAGCTCAAAAACTAGATAAGTGTCAATAAAGATGTTCAAGCTAGCTAGCTACATATGAAGTAGGTCAAATAACTAGCTAACTTGAAGTATTATGAAGTTCAACCCAGCTAACTGCATAAAGTTCAATCAAACTAACTGAACTGTCGTTGCCTAGTTCAAACTAGCCAGCCGTTAATGGATTAGTTCAAACTAGCCGACTGCTTTTGTTAATTAGTTTGAACTGGCTAACTGTTTAAACTAGGTAGCTGTAATTAGTTTAAAATAAAGTAGTTTAAATTAGCTAAATGTATTTGAAGTCATTCAAGCTAGCTCCACCTGCAGCAGCTACAACAGTATGCTGCTTACACACAGATTTTACGGCTAATATTTAGGTTATTTAACCTAAGAAGGATTTTCATTCAGGACTTATGGAGTATTTAAATTGCAGAATTGGTACTTTTAATTTAGTAAAGGAGTATTTCTTCCCCACTGATGAATTGCCGATACATTCCATACAGGAACATTCACCGTACCCAGAGGATTTAAATACTTGTTTAGCATTAGCATTCAGCATCGCAATTATAAGAATGTTAGCATTACAGTATCAGAATTGATCTCAAGCTGTACCTACAGTCTTACAGAGCTTTTCTGCTTGGACTCAGCCTTATTTCTCTTTGTGAATGCCACAGGATTGTTCAGGAGCGGTGCTGTGAAGCAGCAGCAGACGATATACTCTGTGATAATGGCGTGAAGATGGCACGTGAGCAGGGCGCCTGCGAGAGGCCCTTCTTCGAAGGAGGGCCCTGGGAAACAAAAATCTCCAAGGTGGCCCTCTTCTGTGATATTTAATGACCTATACACTTAAAATATCATGTTAGAGTTAATATTTCCTCTGTTATTTTGAATCTCTTGCTTCTCTGTTCAGATGTGTTGTGACTGCTGCATGCTTGGTCTGATGGCTGCTAGCAGTGATTCAAGATGCGAGCTCGGGGGTCTGTTACTGGGGAAACAGTGTGCATACACAGCTCATTCCTGCTGTGGCAGCAACACTACAAAGGAAATCAAACCATCTGCTGAAGGTGAAATAGTTAAACAATCATGTGCTTGCAGTCTTTTGTGCCCTGATGAGCTTTACTTTTCCTTATCATGAGCAAATGACCCATGGGTGCTTGTGACACTCGAGTCAATAAGGGCCCTTGTAAAACAATCAGAACACTTGGCCTTTGCACACGTTAGGTGACAAAACACTTTAAGCCCAAATACAATTTGGCACCACTTCCTAATAAGGCAAAGTTCTAACACCCTTTGGCCTCTTAGGCCGTTTCACCACTTCTGAAAAGGAATCCATTAAGAATAAGAAATGACAGAAGAAGCCTTTAAAGAAGACAAACTGTAGTTTACAATTTATAAGGCATCATGGGGTGATACGTTTGTTTTGTGAGTTCTGTGAGTTAAACCTTGACTTTCTGAGATTTCACGTATCAGAGCGCGTGTTTAGACTAAAAAAGCATTTAGGCAGGTGTTTAACCCTGGTTTAAATGGCCTTGGTGTGGCAGCTGTGGCGCAGATTGCTGCCAGACAGACAAATAGACGAAATGAGTCTCAGAAGTACTCAGCAGGCTCGGCTGTAGACAGCTTCACAAATGGTGACAAGCGGCCATTTGGCAGCGTGTTGAGGCTTTGGACATCTAGCTGGCTTCAGGTGAAAAACACAAGCGCGGGAGTGCTTGAACTGCAAAACACACACATTATGCAAAGAACAACAACTAAATCACAGCGGCTTAAAGAACATACAATTATAATTGTTTGCTGTTTTTTAAGCACCTCATTTTGCGTTGTCTTTTTTCAACAGTTCCAGTGACAGAAGCTCCGGAAAACAGCATCACAACACCTACGGTGGCAACGGACGCCTGTAGAGGTTTGGCACCTTCACACCTTAATATGATCTCCTTCATTAGAGTTGGACGACTCTTGATAACAAGCATCTTGACATGGCTCATGAAGGCCTTTTTCTAGTGAAAAGGTGTCTGGATGTGACTTGTGACCTGTTTTCAGAATCCATCTGCTCCCAGCTGTGTGTTGACAATAGTACGTGTGCCTGTAACGGCGGTTATCAACTGCAAAAGGACGGAGTGAGTTGTGCGGGTAAGTAATACTAATGAAAACCTGATTTCACCGTGAACGTAAACACCTTCACCTTATAATTAAAGGACATTAGCCAAACAGACGTTCTCATTCAGTGAGTGTTTCTCTCCACAGATATAAACGAGTGTCTGACAGGCAGTCACAGCTGCGTCTTCGGCCAAGTTTGTATTAACACAGAGGGCTCCTTTCGCTGTCAAAGGGAAACCAGCTGTGGTACCGGGTACGAACTAACCGACAGCAACAACTGCCAAGGTAATGAGTGAGGAACGTTGTACATTTTCCCAAGAGAAACATTATGTTAAAAAATCACAATATTGGTGACTTTAATTGTCAGGGTTTATACGACATCTTGAACATTTGATATGCTTTATTTTAACTGTTGTGTGTGCTATAATTTCAAATATACTCCTTTATATTTATTATTTATTTTCATGACAATCTGCTGTTTTGCCTCCAAAATATATTTGATTTTTATATATTATTAGTGAAAATATTAGTGTGAGTAGATCTGCTGTTGTGTAAAACACCTGAACCTTTTCCTTTTCGCTCATCCCAGATATTGATGAGTGCACTTTGGAAACCCATAACTGCGGAGAGGACTTTCTGTGCACCAACACAGAAGGCTCTTTCCGCTGCCACCCAAAGGAGAAGTGCTCTGACGGATTCATTCAAGACGCCATCGGCAGCTGCATTGGTGAGTCTCGTGTCACACTGAAGTACCAGAATTCCCAAGGTGAAGGATCAGAATGTGAATGTGCTCTTTGTTTACATTAGATATCAATGAGTGTTTGGCCCACAGCGGTCCCTGCTTCCCTGGCCAGACGTGTGTCAACACAATAGGCTCTTACACATGTCGCATATACACGGTGACCTGTGGACGAGGTTATCACCTCACCGAGGACGGCACACGTTGTGATGGTATGCCTTTGACATTCCTGTTTTCAGAGTTGTGATTTATTACTGTCAGAAGTCATATTCATCTAATTTCTCTCCCTGGTCTTTCTCCACTTTCTTCCTTCAGATGTTGACGAATGCCGTACAGGTAATGTTTGTGGCGACCACGGTTGTGTTAACCTGGTAGGCTCATACCGCTGTGAGTGCAGGATTGGCTTCAACTTCAACAGCATCACCAGATTGTGTGAAGGTACAGCACCAAATTATGAAAATATTCTTCTTCTTAAAATTATGAGAAAACAAATATTTTGAGGACGGCTGTGGAACAAAAGAAGTGGAAATATTAAAATGCCAACAACACAATTCAAACAATTCAACTCATTCCCTTCACTCCTACATTAAACATATTTGTCTATTCCCTGTGTTCTGTAGATATCAATGAGTGCAGGCATTATCCTGGACGACTCTGTGCCCACAGGTGTGATAACACAGAGGGGTCCTACCTGTGCAGCTGCACAACTGGCTTCAAATTGGGCCATGATGGCAGACACTGTGACGGTAAACTCATTCATAACGAATTTATTAAGATTTAATATTCTCAACTATGGATTCAAATCCAAAATGTATCACACACTCGCTCTTTTTGAGCACATTTGTGACATTAAATGTCCTTTACTTTTTCTCTATCTATGTCTGCATGATGCCAGATGTCAATGAATGTGACGCCAACCCTTGTAGCCAGGAGTGTGCCAACGTCTATGGCTCCTACCAGTGCTACTGTCGCCGCGGTTACCAGCTGAGCGACATTGATGGGATAACATGTGAAGGTTCTGGTTATTTTTTGTTGTTTAGTGTTGGAACACTGTTTTATGCTTCTCAGTTAACGGACTGATGCCGAACAGCAATTTTCCTCTGCTCCTCTCAGATATCGATGAGTGTGCGCTGCCTACAGGGGGTCATGTATGCTCCTACAGCTGCTCCAATACCCCTGGGAGTTTCTACTGCACCTGCCCACCGATAGGCTACACAATCGGCTCAAATGGACGCACATGCCAAGGCGAGGACAAAACTTACACTACATAATATTTTCGTATTTCACCTCTAGGAATAAACCTGTGTCACAATTATCCCCATACAGATAGAAACACAGTTACTGTCTGATCTACCATTAATTAAATGCCTAACGATGCATTCCTGTTCTGTGCAGACATTGATGAGTGTGCAGTGGGGAGCCATGTCTGTTCCGTCTCTGAGAGCTGTTTCAACGTCCAAGGAGGATATCGCTGTCTGTCTTTTGAATGCCCTTCAAACTACCAGCAAGCAGCGAAGGGGTGAGAGCTGATGAATGGCTTCCTGGTTGTGCAGAGCTTTTGAAATGACAGGGCTGATTATCTTCAGCTGTTTTTTACTCGTCTTCGTTGTCCGTATCAAACACCCTTCATGCTGGTTATTCCCCATTATTTTCCTGCCTTTCCTCTCCCTTGCTCCCTGCCATTCCTGCACTCTATCCAATGAACCTTTCATGTTTCACTTGCAGCCGTTGCGAGCGCGTAACTTGCGAGTTCACGCGGGACCCTGCGTCGTGTTTCATGTTGCCCCAGAGAATGTCCTTCTACAACACCACCTTCCCAACCAACACGCCCGTCCCCGCCGATGTTTTCCGGATGGGACCCTCCAATTCTGTGCCGGGAGACAAGATGTTGCTTAACATAGTGTCTGGTGATGAAGAAGGATACTTCAGTGTTCAGCAGCATGCCTATGGAGGAGTGATCTCGCTGAGTCGGGACTTATCCAACCCCCGGGACTTCTTTCTGACGGTGGAGATGAGGCTGATCCGCTATGGGACTTCACACCTGTACATGGCCAAGATTGCTGTGTTTATCACACACTGGCTTCCTATTCTTGCTGATAGTTAGAAGAAAAGATGGCGTGTACTCTCATGTGTCTTTAGGGTGAGCTGGTTTGGTCCAGCAGAGGCTCTGGGAAGTCGCTGCGCCTGGCGAAGGAATATTCCATCTACCTCACCCCACCCCAAACTCTTTCCCCCTGTTTTCAGTCTTAATGCTAAGCTAAGCTAACAGTCTGCTGCCTTTATATCCTATTTAGAGTTCTACCATTAAAATGGTATGAGTCTTCTTGCAGGAAAGCAAGTAAGCGTACTTCCAAAATATGCCAATGTGTTTTGAAGACCGGTTGAAATAATATATTTTTCCAGTAATTGATATCCCATTGAATTTTCTTCACATATGTGCTCTCGGGGAGGCATTTCCTTCACATTGACAGGTGGCACCTCTTTTTTACATGTGTGACATACAGCAGTAGATATTAGGAGTAGCAGGACGTTTCATATGCCAGTAGATGGGGCTCATTAGCTTTTGAGAATCACGACAACTTAATGACAGGATTGTGAATGTGCATTCATTTGCATTGGTGGCAGCTCCTCACTCTACCTCATGTGAATGTGGCAGCTTCTTTTTATGTGTAGTTTCTCTGTATTTGGTATTAAAACAGATTTTTAAAAATGGCTATTCATTCTGTAGCATGTAAACACACACACACACACACACACACACACACACGCTGGCAGTTTTTGCCGTTACTCTCGTGCTTCCTCCGCTGTGGTCGTTTTCTAATGTTGAAACCAGTTTTTCCTATGATCTAATCCAGGAGGGCTCACCGTACGATCAAACAGGCCTCGCTGTAGCGGATAGCAAGAAAAATAAGCGTGGCACTTATTTATGGGCACAGAAGGCCCAGCCGGCATGGGGGCTCCATTTGTGGTGGGGCATTTTTACAGTTCATGAGATGGATGGTGCTTTTAGTGTTGATGTTGGGTGACTATCAGTTCATTTGCTGTAAATGATACCAAAACGCCAGTAGCCGTGTTGGTCAGCTAGACAAATTTTCCACTGTTCCACTTTCCTGCTGGTGGTTTTGGGGGTTTTGTGCTTATAGAGCTGATTGAAAATGCCAAAATATGAAATATATGTGGTAATGTGTCTCTTAAATCTTTGTCTAATTTTCAAATTGCTATGTTAATCCTTTCAAAAGCTGATGAATATAATACTATATGTACTTTTTACTTATTATTCTTGGGAGGACATTTAGAATTGGATTGAGGTTCATTCTATTCCTGTTGACCCTTTCCTTTCCTCTGCCATGTGACGTCATTGGATCAAATGCGATGACATTCGTTCTTGCCACCCTCTCTGGGCTTTCTACCATTCGGGGTTTTCTTTGGTGACATTTCACTGGCGCGGATTTGCCAACCACACACTCATCTCAGAGGCTTTGGCCTCCAGCCTGGCGAACAACTTGGACTCACCTGCTGGCTGCTAATTGCACAGCTCTGTTCCCAATGTTGTTTTTGAGGTTATGTTTGAAAGCCCCACTGTCTTTAAGTCTGTGGAACTGTCACAAGTGTGATCAGGGTTTGAAAACAGGATTTGGACTCTTTTTACGCCACACATTCCTCTGTAATCCATGGAGATCTATGGGGCTATTCAGGTGTTGCCAGGTTCTTCTTGCTCAACTCAACTTTTTTCTTATTACTACTGTTAGCCTTTAAGCATTCTGAACATGATAAATCCGCCCTTTGTGTAGTGTTTTGACTTTGGTGCATTAATAGTTCTTTTTTTCCTTCTTTCCCTCCGTCACTCGCTGCTGTCTCCTTCTCAGATCCAGAAACAAAGACTCAGTTAGCGTCCGTTTTCTTAAGGCCTGTCCAACGAACGACATCGGCTGCACTTTCAACCCAGTCCACGTAATCACCCACACCGTCCTCTCACTGCCGACTTTCAGGCATTTCACTGAACCACAGGGTGAGACAAATTTTTTTTGTGTATTGAAGTCTTTGTTCTTCATAAGCCAGTTAAATTTACACATGTATGTGATTGTTTTCATGCGCTTTCATACATTTCAGTTGGTATTCAAACCCACGGAACAATTGTTTAATCTTATCATAAATATTTGCATCAGTTTGTTGGTTTGCTTCTATCGGACTAATAAAGACTTTAAACCAATTGCTCCAACAGAAATAGTTTACCTGCGGACAAACACAGCAGCTCACCCTGCTCCTCCGCCTGGGGCGACGGAGGTTTTCTTCGAAATCACCGCCACAGATGAGCAGTTCTCCTTCGACGTGCTGAGGGGCTCCCACGAGGGCATGATCATGGGTAAGAGGGGAGAGGTTTACATGAAACTAAATACACCGGATCATTCATTACAGCATGTAAACCAAAATAACTCCATTAATCAATTGTCCAATACTTGCAAATGTTAGTACATAACATCCGTGAGTTGGAATATGTCTGCGTAAGTATTTCAAGCCCGACCCATAGGGGGCGCAAGAAATGCCACATTTATCTGAAAACCCAGTGGACAGAATTGCACAAAATTGGTGTGCACACTCTGGGGGCAAATATTAACCAGCACCAAGATACTCAAGATGTCTTTGAGCTCTCCTGATTGAACTCACCGGAGACTTCCTGCACAAGGTCTTGAATATACACTCATTTCGTTCAGATCTGATGAGCAGGGTGGGAGTGCTGTGGGGCAAATAGCGTCACTCTCTGTGTGTAATTATGAGTGCGTGTGCACACATTGCTTACCACTGGAATGGAATCAAACTAGCTGAAATAACTGCTCAGCTTTGTAAAGCCTGAAACTTTATTTTGGCTGAACGATTTTCTTCCAATCAGCGCGAGTAGAGTTTGAAGCTGTGAATTGCAACTCGCAGCCATATTTACTGCATGTTATCACATTGACTGATATCCATCTTCCCAACCTCTGTGTTCCTCAGGTGTCGTGCGGCAGGTGAGAGCTATCATCGGCCCCAAGGACCTTGTGTTGAAGGTCGCCATGAACTATTTCAAGTCAGGAGTCTTTTCCCACACCAACAATGTCAACATCCATATCTTCATCTCTGAGTTCTGGTTTTAAGTTAGGAGCTTAATGAAAAATGATACTGATATTAGCAATATATCACAAACCAGGTCGACACTGATTCAAATATGGTTTCATTTTTCTCTGTTTTTTCTGTCACTGATTTAAAAAAATGCCTTAAAGATTGATGTCTTTGTCTGCTTACAGAAGCTAAATGAAAGCATGTTTTTTTATTTTTGATGCACTGAATTAAAATTTGCAAAATAAACCAGGTTATTAGTCCGTCAGGTCTTTTTAATTCACAATAATTGGCAAAAATCGTCAACCTCATAGTAGAACTAGAAGAGAAGTTGAGTTATTCCCACAGTCAGAGGGGATCATTTATTTATTTATTATTATTTTGTATCTACTTATCTAATATTGTTTTGTAGCATCAGACTGCACAAACATTTCTAACATGTTGCGAGTCAGAATCCCAAATACTGCTGAAATTAGCTATCTCCCACTTAGCATAACTGAGGTCTCCAGAATAACAAATCTGATAGGATGTCCTGTTTTTCCTGGAACTAAACTCTTCAGAATCCCCGTCATACCCCGACCACTTTCAGTTTGTGAGTACATTTCCAGCTATGCCTCTAAAAGAATGAATAATGGGATATACTATACTGGAAATGTCTGGTTCTTTGAATAGCCCATCTTAGAGCTGAGAAAATGACTTGAGGTGGATACTTCTTACCATGCATAATCAACTCTCCTCCACATCGATATGGCTTTCAGCACCGCTGTGCTCCACCTGGCCAATGAAAACACGGGACAACCATGGGGATGAAAACACTGTGATCTAAATTTCGCCACTTTACATGGAAATCCCCGTGCTAGACCTGAGGCTTTGTTGTGGCAGCTGCAACGATCGTCCCACAACTTGTCTACGATGAATGAATTTATCTGAGATTTTAAAAAATGGCTTGAGGTGAACAGAGGTTAGTGCAGCTTATGGAACTTGTATCTCAAAAATGATTTGGTGAAAAACCGCGGGGTATGTCCAAGTATGTACACGGTGGAATGAAAAGTCTTTAACATCTCATCTAGTATCTGAAGTAAATATAGATTATAGCGCAAGTGGAATTAAGACACTTTTTATTTTATATTTTACGGAGCATTGCACAAGATTATAAGAATAACCAATGAAAATCTATCTAAACCATACAAAATCTGTATCAAAAAGCGAATGTATAAAGCCCACAATAAATGCCCTTGATAAGCTGCTACTGTCTTCCATTAACAGTGATTAATAATGGAATGATATTCAATGATGATATTAATAACCATTGATGATTGGATAGGATGAGAATGGCTGGATGTAACCCAAGTTTTATCCTGTATTTTAATAATGAATATGTGCTATGCTTCAAATATCTAAATTATATATTTTAGAATTTACCTGCTTGTTTTTTGGTTCAATGTGCTGACAGGCAACTTCCTCTTACGGGACAACACACTCAAAGTTGAGGCTGAGTTTGTTAGTCACTCTTGTGAAGACAAAAAGTGTATTTATGTAGTTTTGTTATTCTGGAAAAAGTTTTCCATGGAGACCGGAGAACCAAATTCATACATACCAAATTTGTAAACTTCAGATAGGACTGGACAAAATAATTAAAGACTTGCATGTTGACTGTCATTTTAACATCAATGGCTCTTGATTTCAGTTGGACTTGAAACTCAAAGTTTTAGACTTGTGACTTGCAACTTGCTTGTTTTTACTTGAGACATGCAAAACAACAACTTGGTCCTACCTCTGATATATACACATATATTTAGATATATAAGAACACAATTCATTTCTATAAATGTTTATAGTTTCCATAAGAAATCATTAAGAAAATAAATGTCATCAGAAACCAATGTAGTGTCTTCACAACTGTATTCTTACTGTCAAAATACATTGCTGTAACTCCCTGAAACATAAACAAATACAACTGTAATATCTGTTGCTCCCATCTATAGTTTGACTTGTCAAGTGTGCCTCTTCAGGGTAGCTGAAGCAAAAACATTACAAGCTCCACTCACTTTGTTGTTGGCAGCTGACAAGAAACTGCAGTAGCACATGCTCTGACTCCGCCCCCCACTCGGGACTCAACCAATAGCCTTTTCCACATCTGTCCGGACGTCCCGCCCATACGCGTGAAGCAGGCAAACATGGCAGCTACTACAAACAGCACAATGGACTCAGCATCGTCGATTGCTGGCATTCTAAATGAAAAATACTGCCATGAACACGTGCAGGTCTTAAAAACATTTACGAATGCGTTACGGGACAAGGAATACAGGTACGGAAAAGGTCTTTCGCTGCCTTTGTAACTGGAAACCGGGGGTGTTAGCTTACCGGTTAAGCTAGCTTGAACTGTCAGCCAACGTTAAGTCATTGTAACCACGCATTGTCCAATGTGACGTCCAGTTTAACTACTAGCTACTGGATGGACGATTGTTTACTTTCACCCAGAAGAATCTGTGGTCGTCACTGTATTAATAAACAGCGAGTTTGGACTTTTATTCTGTCCTCCTAATACATCAGTGTTTAGTCTCAAATATGATTACTCTGTTTACTTTGTGTTTGTCAGTGAAAGAAGGCAATATCCAGAACCATCACTGAGCTCTTTTGAAGGGTCCTATTCAAAAAGAACAGGCAATAACATTGTGTCAGCGATTAACACACTGCACCTGTAACAACATGTTGTTGTCATCAGTGGTGTTTTCAACTGCTGCACTAAACGCTTGTTTTCGCATTTTAGTGAAATAATATATCTGGAAATAGTGAATTTTCTCTTTTGCAAATGAGAAATGCTCAACCTGTGTTACAGTTTTTAAGCACAACAGACTTTCCTGTGAAACTCTATCTCCCTGTTTATTGTCATCACTCTTCCTCCAGAGATTCGGTTGAGGAAGAGGCTTTCTCCAGTCTTCTGAAGGTCTTGTCCCAGCTGTATGATGAGCGGCAAGCTGCCAGCAGAGATGATCAGGACGTGCAGGCTGTCGCCTTGCAGCTGCAGTTAACCGCCGAGTGCTTTAGGGCTCAGAGGAACTCCTGTGTGCAAAGCACACGCAATCAAGGCTTGCTCAGGTATACTGCTAATTGATGGCAATTAATAGTGGAGTGTTTGTGTCAGTGGAGAAACAGTTTTATTAAATGAAATGTTTATTTAAGTTTAAGCGTTTTGTGACAAATGTTCTCAATTATTATCTATTAGGCAGCTTGGATTTATTGATGCTTCAGTTAAACTTCTGAGCCTCCTTCAGAACACAAATTTGGAGAATGGAGGAGGCCGTTTTGAACGTAAGTCCCAAATTAGGCAATTGATTCCCAGTAGTCTATCTTAAATGTTTTAGACTAACCTGTTTTTCTTTCTTTCATGGTCCAGCTCTTCGCTGTGGGATCCAGTTCTTAGGTAACATAGCGGTGGGAAACCAAATGTGTAAGGATGACATTTGGCGGCTCAGCTTTCCAGATATTTTCCTGTAAGTGTATCGCAGTAGCTCTGGTAGTTCTATACAGCTACTTCATAATCAAATATAATAAATGTAAATGTTAAAGTTTCTTGTTTCTAGTTTCCACAGTAATGCTTACTGTCCTAATCAGTAGTGTTTATTTTATTTGCAAGAAGGTTCATCAAACAGCATTTGTCCTCACAATCAGTCCATCAAACGTGTGTGAACAGGCAGCTGCTATGTGTCGAAGATGAGAAGTCAGTGAACTACACCTCCATGGTGCTCCACACATGTATGGACGAAGCCAAGGTGGAAGAACTGTCCAAGCAGCAGAACATTCCACTGGCACTCAGGGTGATGGAGCTCTGTAGGACCCAGCCTGACCTGGACTGGACGTAAGAGTGTGTGTCTGTGTTGGTGTGTATTGATAGCAAAATTGATTGTATTATTGTTGGTTTTAATGAGTAAAGAATTTAAGGATATGTGTAACATTTCAATGAATTAGCAATTAATTCTGTATCTATTAATTCGCAGGGTTCTTATTGCAACTCAGCATTTCCTCAAGTGTTCAGCTCTGGTGGAGAAGATGTACTCTGGGATGTCTCACTGCGAGAGGTACTTAGTAAATGTCTCAATCAACCAACACCTTGCGAGCTTTTCTGAGTGCAGACCGTAGATTTGAGTAGTTCAGATATATCCAGAAAAGAAAAATACTGAGATTGTGAACTGTACTAGTTGTGTCTTACAGATGTGTGTATGTGTTTTTCAGAGTTACTTTGCTCGAGCTGCTCCTTGCCCAGCTAAGAGAGGAAGACTCTGAGGATTGTGGCGTCCCTCCCAGTGTGGCTCGTTTCCTCGCCTCTTCCTTCCAAGAAGGTTGTGGAGCTGTGCTGATACTCGCCACCGGCTCTGCTTCCAGTGATGAGGTAAAGCTCGTAAGCGTGACTGCCTGACTTCCCATCTGAGCTCTTCCAGACTGCGATGTTACCTACGTGAAATCCAATATCTGATTATTTTTTAATCAAGGATGTAACTCCTCCCATACCATAATCTCACACAACATCCTTTCCCCGTTTGACTGACACCCGTTGGCTGCAATCCCGTGTAGGTCCTGCAGGAGGCACTCACAGTGATAAGTCTGCTTGACGTGCTGTGTGAGATGACCTCAGACCACAAGCAATTCATGTTCTTACAGGACCACCCTGACCTCCTGGCGACCACTGTAGGTAAAGTAACACTCACACAGCCTCTATGAGCAGGTCCACAATAGCAGAAATCAAACCTGATCCATTTTGATGTTGAATACTCTGAAGACTTTTCTACCCTTGACGTTGCCTCTGCAGAGCTCCTGGATCAGGTTCATGCAATAGGAAAGGCCAGTAAGAATATTTTTAGTACCTCCAAGAACTTCTCCACGAGTGAAGATGGTGACTCATCTTCCAGTTCCCCGGTCATCAGCTTCAAGGCCCACCTCATCAGGCTGATAGGGAACCTGTGTTACACCAACACCAACAACCAGAACAAGGTTTGTCTGATTTATACATGGATGATTGGAAGACCACATCAGTGAACAGACGGATGAATTGCATCACATAACTGCCTTAATCATTATGCAGACAGTAAAGCACAACAATGAACAGATGGATGGAGGAAAGAGGGAAATGGTATTTAACCACATGTCCAGAACGATTCCACAACTTTTAGCTTTTACTTGATTTGATTGTTCGTTGCTCAAGCAAATTCCTATAGCAAGTGATGGATTGATTAATAAATAATATTAAATATTGTGTGGAATTTGAGACGTTGCATACAATCCCCAAAATTAACTTTGATTATTGGGGAACCTGCTGGGATCCCTCTCGTGATGCTCTGGGATGCCCTGTTTTTTCTTCTCTATAGTTTAGACTAGACTGATTTATTAGGCAACGTGATCTCAACTGGAGTGCAAGTGAGTTTCATGTGTGACGGAGCAGCAGCCTGTGTGTTCCTGTGCTTCCTAAAGCGTGTTCTTTCAACACAATCACCGAAATATGAAACATCCCCTCAACTCGCTCGCCTGCTCGACGTATCGATTTTATCAGTTTCCCTCCATGGCCATCTGTCATCATGTCACTCTTTACATAAAGTCACAGATATACCACAGCGGATGGGGAGGAGTTGGCCTCTGTGGCACAATATAGACTCTGTCCTATTTAATAGAAACAGATTTGTGGAATGCTTGTGGGATGGCCACCCTCAGTTGGCCTCTCTGTAATATTTATGGATGCTGATCGGTGGTCTGTCGGTGGTCAGAAATCACCCCATATCTGTTTCCACTAAGATCTCTTCCAGTAAACCACATTTAATTCTGTTCACCTTTGGGAGCGATTGTAACCTAAGATGTGCTCGCAAAGTGCTGAACTGAGTGTACAGAGCTGAAGTCGGAGTCCGGTCGCTTGTTATTCATCTCTATGGGTTTGGACATATTGTAAGCAACTTCAGGCAATCATTGGTGAAAGTGGAAAATGCAGACCTGACCTGGGTGTTTGCACACCGACAGCAGATAGGACATTTCCATTTTCTGAGTCTCAGCACTCTGTCTTGCTCTTGTACTCCCACCGATGTATTTGGAGGGTAACCGCAAGTGCAAGAGGAGGGCAACGGCAAGCAAAGACAATAATTAAGCCTATAGAATCTGTCACATGATACAGAGCAGATCACCCTGTTGTGATGGCCGGAGACTAACCCACAACCACACTGCTGCTTTAATGTGGATGGGAGGCTCTGCTCAAGACAGGGACGCTTATGTAGACTTCATATTGTTTAGTTTGTTTTGACCGTCTGCTCCTGCACAGCTTTAGAGTGGTTGCACAAGTCTTCAACTCTACAAGCTCCAGTTTACGATCGACACAGAATGGCTGAGCAAGTGGCATCTGTGCTTATGAAGAAGTTTATCATTCTAATCTTGCTAAACTTGATTCCCCAGGTGAGAGAACTGGAGGGCATCCCCCTCATTCTGGACAACTGCAACGTAGACAGCAACAACCCGTGTATCCTCTTCCTGCAAACAGTAGCTGTTAGTCGAGATTTATCAGACCAACAAGTGCTGCCTGAAAATATGCACAAACATCCCACTGTGAAACTGTCATTGCTGTCCTTAACTAATGCCTCCAGTCATCAGCCAGTGGTCCATCTTCACCATCAGGAACTTGTTGGACCACAACATGCAGAACCAGCAGGTGGTCGCCCACATGGAACGCCGCGGCGCCACCGACTACTCCGCTCTCAGGGAGCTGGGCTACGTGGTGGAGGAACGAGACGGGAGCTTGTTGCTCAGATCTGACTCATGAGAACCTTACAGAAGAGAGGAGTCCTTCGACACGCAAGCGGGGTTCTGATTTGATCGGTTTTTGAAAGTAATAAATAACTCATGTTTACGCTACAGGCCTCAGCAATGCAATAGCCTAAGCTTAAATTTATATCAAGCCCATCATGGTCCAGAATAACTGACGTGATGGAGAAAGCTGAAGCTGTTTTTTTATTAGACCTTTTTATATTTCTACCATAGTAATGACGGCATTTGCGTCTCAATAGTGCTGAGTGCATTCTTGATACACAAAAGGTCCATGGGACGCCCCCGGGAGAAAAGCTGAGGTCAAGACATTATGAACTCTTATTTTGTCTTTGGACCTGGAAGAGTTTGTGACATGCTGGTACCTTTTTTGGCGAAGCTGCGGCTTTGCGGTTTAATCCAAAGACAAAGAGCCCCACAGTGTCCACTGATGGTACCAGCAGGGGTTTGGGGGTTTAATCTCAGGCCCATACTGACTTCTGCAGTAACCATGAAACAAAGAATGACCAAAACATCTTTAATTAACCCCTCCACCCCCACCCGCTCCTCACCAGAACTGTGAGGACTTCTCATGCACACCCTTAAAACGTCAGAGAATACCTTCTTATTGACGGATAATAACATTATAATTTAAGGTCATCGTAATGCAACTACTGCTGATGCTTGCACTATGCATGATTTGTAATTTGAAACCAAAGCTCACTGGACAGTACAGGATACCTGCTTTTGTAACGCTGCTTCTACTAGACGGATGTACTTTCTATACCAAGGCTACAACAGACATGAGTTTTACATATTTATTCTTCATCTTACTATTAGGTCATAATGTACTGTAGATAAGTAAGGCATGAGAGGGCTGACGGCCTGCAATAAAATGATGAACCATCTTCATGTTTCATACCCTGGGACGCTTCTCCTCACTCACTCGCTTCACTATTCTGTATTTAAGCTAGTTGTAACTGCAACTGCTTGTTCTGGTTGTTAGTGGCAATTTTGGTTGAGTGCATATTGCGAGTGGATGTCCGAAGGGTGAGTGAATCAGACCAGATAACATTAGTTTGCAGAGCGACATCCCTCCCTGCTCCTCCCGTTGCTGGATAAGCTGAAAATTCCGGACACCTCAACAATGCGTCGCTCCGCAGGCCTGCCCTCGGCCTGCTCCACCCTGTTTGCTCTGCCTCTGATTTTTAATGACAAAATGTATTGAAACAATTGGCTGGACTCTCCGCTCAATCCACCGGCATAGTGGAGGGAGCTTATGTGGTTCCGGTCCCAAAGGATTTCAGACAGCTAACAAAACAGCTGTTACTTGCGCTCGACTGGCTGGCTGCAATGCTTTTCAGCCCCACAGGAAAGAGGCTGTGTGAGTCAGCCGGGCTGAATGAGGTGGCACGGCCGCGGCCGTCTGCTCACCTCCTGACACATGAGTACTACATTTGTCAAGGCCAGAACTTCTGATGTTTCCCACATCAGCATTTTACACCTCTTCTACATTGTGTTCTTACCTTTTTATTTCATATTTGCTCTCAGCGGGGGAAAAAACACTTTGTTGCGAGGTATCTACTTCCTGTTTGGGTGGAATAAAAAGGCTGAATAAAGAAATGTGTGTGTGTGTGTGACCGACAGCTTTTTGTCATGATTTTAGTAAAGACCAGATGAGACATTAAAAGGATGCTCAAAGTTTATTGGTAAAAAAAAAAAAAGATGAAATAACAAGTAAGACTTTGATTTTGCCTGAAAACAAAGGAGCTTAAGTGAAGCTGTAACTTCTTGTCGAAAAAACAAGGAGTCGATCCTAGCTGAAAGACAAATGGAAACACTGACATCTTCGATCTGAAGCTGCAATTAGTTGGTTGATGACACTTTCAGTGTATTTTCATCCATCTATCTCCTCAGACAGATTACATCTTTAATCCCTCAGACTCTGAGGACCGCTGTGACCTGTGAAGGATCATAACTGAGATGGACAATCTGCTTTCATAAAAAAAAAAAAAAACACTATATACAATGTGTGAACTTTGAGGAAAAGACAATCCAAATAATTTAAAGCTCTTAAATCTGAAAAAAAAAACATCGACATTAGAAAACACTTGGAAGTAAATGGTAACTTTCCTTTTTTTTTCCATCTATAAATGACATAAAGTGCCACGTTCCTCATATAAAAATATACTCTTCAAATTGTTTCGTAAAGTTACACAAAGCCTAAGTACAAAAATTTCTGAATACATTAAGGGTGCCGTCCAAAAATAGCCCCGGAGGCCTTTGATCCTCTCGTACCCCCTTTCTGTGTGGTTAGGACACATGCCATCCACCCAGGCAGGCCTAAACCGCGCTGGAAGGCCCTTTTGTAAGCAGAGGCCACCGTGTGGAATTCCACGTCTCTGCCGCTCATGGGAATGTTCAGTGTGTTTGAACCTGATTGTACCTCTATGGAGATCCAACGAGGCTTACAGGCTCCTCTCAGAAGTCGGGATGCGAACCAAAACAGTCGGGATGGAGAGGGGCCATTCACACTGACGAGTTTGGATGCTTAAAATAGAATTCTGCCTCTTTGGCTCCTGGTAGCAAATATTTCATAAGCCCCTCGGAGGGTGGGGTGGGTGGGGGGGGGACATGTCCATGTGAGATGTCAGCACTCACACTTTCTGATTCGTCCCATGCACAAGAAGAAATGTCACTATTTGAGTGCAACAAATCATCTATAGCTGAATCGGTTACTCCAGCTTCTATCAGTAGGTCACAAAAGTGAAGAAGAAATTAGCAATTT
The DNA here is from genome assembly GCA_901007825.1 of Macroramphosus scolopax. Lineage (NCBI taxonomy): Eukaryota > Metazoa > Chordata > Actinopteri > Syngnathiformes > Centriscidae > Macroramphosus > Macroramphosus scolopax. Next base: position 58,345 of record CAAKHC010010483.1, on the reverse strand, counting down.
TAGCAACATGCTATCCATCCTATATGGGTTTGCAATATCTTTTTTTTTTTTTACATAAATAGTCATTTCGTTTTCAGTGTTCAAACATAATACAGTGTGAGTTGCGGCACGATGGCTCCGTCGCCGTCTTCCAACCCTTCGGCGTGAGCCGCCGGCGCTTTTGGCTTTCCTTCTTTCGCGGCAGTCAGAAACACTTTGCTCTCGTAGCGTTTTTCCAGTAAGTCTCTCAGAAAACAGACGTCGTTTTGAAATGCTGCGAGCTCGACGTCTGCGAGATGGAGAGGCGTCCAAAAAAAGTCGGTTTTGCTGGAGACAAAAGATGAAATCCTTCCAGCTGCAACGTGTTTGAAACATGTCACAAGTTTCAAGGAGATCATGTTTCTGCAACATTTGTCTCTTGTCCCATTTTTTTTTTTTTTACAAACCCAATATCCCCCTTTCATGTCTCCTCTTTATAAAGACGAGGATGTCAAAATGTGCAAAATGTTGAATAAATACTTCCAGGTCCTTCATTTCAAAATCCCACTTTGCCACATCCCCTAACCTTCAACCCCTTGTCCGCTTGCCTCCCACCTGCACGCGCTCTACTTGCAAGTGAAAACTTCCGATTTCTCGCTGCAGGTGTTGCACTTGACGAAACAGCACCAGTGGAACTTGCAGTTGCACTGCCACACCCGTGTGTAGTGGTGCGTGTTGAACCCGCGGCCGCAGCACATCAGGTTGCAGCCGTCCGTGAGCGTGGAGGTGCCGTTGCACAGTCGGCCCCGCGTCCCTGTGCTCCCTGTCGCCGTGTCCTCCTCGCAGTAGTTGGGCGAGCGCTCCAGGTACACCAGGTCGGTGTCGGTGGGCTTCTGGTAGCCCCGGGCCTCTTTGAGACGTAGGAAGGAGGGTTGGCGGAGCCGCGAAGCTTGAACCGGCTCAACTTGGACCGCCTCGCTGTAACGGTCCTTTATCAAGTAACCGATCTCTCTGAACTTTGGCAGGGTGATCCAGCAGGTCTTAGTGGTGCAGGAACCAGACACGCCGTGACACTTACACTCCAGCTTCATCCTCTCTTCTAGGATCTGATCACAAACAGCAGAAATTAGCTCCGTATAGATTAAACGATATAATATATTTATCTGATTAATGCACAAATAGCAATGTCTCGAATTTGAAACGGTTGACGCAACCACATGGCCTTCGAATGCCTCCTTTGGTGAGCTAGGCTTTTCTGTGGGCACTTCAACTTTCAACACACCAACCTGGATGCCAACTTTATGTCAGAAACCTGGGGAAAAGAACTTATTCCCAAAGACTGTAGTCTCTAATTAACGTTACCTTTCCTCAGACCACATAAACAGACCGAGAAAACCGAGCGGAGCTGTTGCACAACCATTCACATATAGCATTACGCTGCGGCTCGAGCCGTGTTCATGTTAGAATGCCCCTGCAGATCTCTACGTAGGACAGAATTGACAGGTGAATGTTTGCCGTGTCTCCATCGATTCTCGCTGATCAGTCTTGACGTCATGGAAAGAAAACACCCATCAGTAGGTGGATCTGAATTAGAGCATCTCCTAGGAGGTACGGCTATCAAATTGAACTTCTGACCTGCCTTGCTTTGGCCTATCTGCAGTTTTAGTTAAGCTTTTAATTTCTCTTCGCATTACCTTCCTCCCTGCCTCATTATTGTGCAGGTTCATGAGCCGGCGGGCGTTCTTCTTGATCTCCCTGGCGTCTACAAAGCGCCGTGAGAACTCCACGCCGTACTTCACATCGGCGGAGCAGCCTCCCCACTTCCAGCCCTCCTCTCGGTCGTGGTACCCCTGCTTCTCGCGGTCGCAGCCGCACTGGCTCAGGTTGCCTTGGCTACAAGCCGTGGTGACTGCGTGGGCAACGCCAGCTGCGGTGATGGCGTAAGTGAAGGCTGCCTCCCTGCTGCCTGAAGAGAACGGAACAGAACCTCAATGAATTCACATGAGCAGAGATGGAAACTAGCTGCAAGTTAATTGATATAACGACTCTTATTATTGTGTTATTATTTCAAATAAACGTGAGACATTCCAAACTCAGTACTGTTACTTACTTGCATACTTTGGCTTGACTTACATTTGTAACAGAAAGTCTAGAGGCTGCAAGGGTGGCGTTTAAAAGAAGTGACAGGGCGATCAGGGAGCAGGAGGGTCGATCAGCCAATCGATTGTCTAGAACAATCAAATCTTTTCTAAACAAACCGCATAATCACAGTCGATATGCGTCAAGGGTGTAAATGCATCTACTGTAACAATTTCGATGTGATGAAAGACGCTGCAAGAGTCTGGAAATCTTCGGGTTCCCAGTCAATCCCAGTCGTTCCCAGACTTTTTGAAATGTGTTGTCTTCATCTTTAACAATGGAAATATGGACTTGCATTAGTGATTGCTTAAAAAAAAAGTCTTATTTTTGCTAGATTTGATAATTTGAGATTGATATCAGACGTGAACCTGCAGGGGCGTCAGTATCATGACCATCATCATGAATCTCTATTAATCTCATATCGTCTCCTTGCTTCATTTATCTGATCTGCATCCGTGTTATTGTTCAAGCAACAAATCTGTAATTCGAAGCAAACACAAGTGACATCTACTGGCTGACCGGAGGAGGTTTATTCCTGGATTAAGCGCTCTTGGAGCTGCTGGGCTGTAATGTTTTTCATCAATGGAGTTTCTCACGCAGCTTAAATGTCTTTCTGTGTCTGTCTTAGGCGGTCCACATTATTATAGCAAATGATACGACTGTGTTGAAACAATCTGCGGCCGGGCTCGACTGAGATGCACCCATATCCAGGCTTTTGTGTGTCACTATGAACTGAAGAATAAACACATTTATATTTATGGCAGGGAGGGGGAATTAATTTGTTGGCACTAGGATGGGTCGGTGTAAGAGGATATCCACCCTCACCAATCACTACAACGCTGGACCTTCCTTCTCCTCCACAGGCCAGAGCATTAACGCATGGCGTCTCTGGTAAAGGCGATTTTAATGGCTCTCGTCCAACCTGACAAACTCAAACCATCGGGCCTGTGGTTCCCCCTGTCCATAACTCATAACAAACCCTGAAGTCCTCTCTCATCAGGCTTAATCCACTTGCCATTCAGATGTAATGTATGGTGAGCATTTCCCAAGGCATCAGGCGCATGCGATAGCCAAACAGCCCATCTCCTCGCACCGTGATTTGTTTGGATTGTACAGCAGTGCATTCTGGGTCCATCGCTGCCAACCAGCTGCTGGAGCTGACTTCAATTAGTGGTTAGCCTGAATCTCTCAGGTCTCACTGCTTAATCAGTTCAAAGGCTTCAATCAAGGGAAGAGACGGTGTATTAGCGGCACGAGATTCTGACCATCTTGCTCCATCTTTGTTGTAACTTTTAGTGCTCCAGGATACTCCCTGTCCTCGTCGAGAGTACACGGGGGAACACGCCGGGTTCAGATCGTCTCTCGTAGCCTGTTTACACACCACAGGAGAAAAGAGACATTTCCTCTCGATAAACGAAAGAAAAAGGGGATCCAGACGTCTGTCTGCCTGTCTACCGTGTAGAAGAAAGTGATTGCTCCCAGAGCTGCTAGATTAAACAGGGATCCAAACCCACAGCAGGACCGCAACAAAACATCTCCGGATGAGACACAATTTATATAAGAGGTTCATATTAGGAGCAAACGGGCTTCTGTGAGAAATAAAAATGGGGAAGAATGTTGACGAAAAGCGGGTGGATGTGTGAGTGTCTGTGTTTACAGATCACAGGAGTTTGATAGAAATGCTTTGAGAGGATGGCACAGAGGTCCCGGACCTGCTTCATACGGAAGTATCACACTCTGCAGGATGAATCAAGCTTTGGAGTCATTCATGCCAGTTTCTAAACGAGCCAGAGGAATCATGGTGGTCGCTGTTTGTGGAGTTATTTCATCCAAACTTTCACTGCCCATCTCAAAGTCTCATGAAAGTCGCGCTACACTGCGGCTCACCTCCACGCCTGCTGAAGATAACACAGATCTTTCATCTGAGGAAACCAGCTGACCACAGACCTCTTCTTGATTTGATTTGCCCTTATGTGCCTTTTTTTTGGAAAAACATTTGCATGAACGGTTCAAAGCTTTTCTTTCGACGCTGTTTACAAAAGTAAACACCACTCAGTTCAACCCCCCCTCCCGGAAATCAGGGCCAGCCTGCGGTGATATCGCCGGTTGCGTAGGTCAAGAGGAGGCTGCGAGATGTTTTTGATGAATTACGCGGTTTGTATCGGTTACAGCTACAATATTGACGAAAGCAGCCCTCAAATTACAATAGTAAATGCTTGTTCCCCACCGAGCTGTCACACAAAGTTAACTACGTGATGGAATAAACACAGCCTGCTATCACGATGGGATACGTGTAACTGTTTTCACTGTCCTCCACAGCTGCACTGGTCTGCCTTTGAGTTGCACAGATAACTTTGTTCTCTGTAGAAGCAGCGTGCAGGGACCGTCTGTAAAGTGCAGCACTGAAAATCATGATTTTTTTTAATGATAATATCCATGCATCCAGGTGCAAACAGACTGACCTACTCTGAGCTCTTGTCCAAACACCGTCCTCTCGCCCAGTGCTGAGCAGTTCCAACGGCCGTAGCGGAACTGGTATTGACACTCATTGATGCCCAGCTGGGCGCCTTCGCCGACGACGATGATGGCGTCGGGGCGGCTCTGGCAGAGGGCTCTCTGACGAGGGGCCAGTCCTGGTATCTTGTTGCAGATGATGTTAGCACCCAGGGCTACCACGGAGGACAGGGCCCTGAGCGGAGAGACACCGAGAGGAAGGTCAAAGAAAGACACAGGAAAACTTGGATAATGAAAAAAAAAGAAGAAAAAAGGTGCATGTATGCACTCATGCACTTTTACTACCAGTTGGGGGAAAAAAGAAAGGAGATCTATCAAGGTGTTTCCCATAAAAAATCACATTTCTGTGAAGCTTTTTATGACAGACAGTCTATAAAACTGAACGGAGGAAACCAAATAAACAAGAGCAGACTGCAACACCCATCTTCCTCCCCACAGATCACATCGTGTGAACTCTATTGGAACTTCATGAAGACAGTAAATTGTAGTAAATAGTGAAGTCTGCCTGTCTCTCTCTGTCTGGATCATCACAGCTATTGTATGCTTAAGGACCTGCCCTTGTCAAGAATGAGAGGCGTGCATGGCGCGGTAATCGTTCTTTGCAGGGCCCGGGGCTTTAAACTGTCTGGAAATAAGCTTATTACACTGACGTGCACCTATATGCACAACGTGGAATAGTCAAATATCCTCTTTTTCATATGCTTCTTTACAGTTACGGCCCTCGAGGCGGTGTTCTTGTGCCTGAGTGTGTCTGCTGTGTAAATCCACCAGAGCAGCTTGTCTCATCAACTGTGCACATATTTGATCACTTTCAAATACTGTAGATTAAATGTTAGCTCGGTTCCCTCGCTCTTTATAACCAAGTCGATTTATGACACCATGTTTGAACAAGGACGACCTAATTGTTCACATCATGAGGGAAATTCCTGCAGCTTATTCCGTGCTAGTCTGTGATTTCTTTGAGGAATAAAATGAAATGGTATTGACAGCATGTTCCCTAAATTTTGGCTCACTGGATATTCCAAGTTGGACTTTTTTTTTCCATTGGCACACTAGAAGAAAACATCGCCCCAAGGAAGATGATGACATTTATGTCGACTTTTTTAAATTATGTTAACACATTCTGTCCTTTTATTAACCATCTGCAACAACCAGAAGATCTAAGCTGCCATCCAACACCCCCGTGCGTAACTGACGTACAACCCTCATGTGTTAGCCTACAAATCAAACTGTTGTTTTAAATTGAGCAAGTGCATTCATACGAAACCTACAGGTAGCTACCGCTGGTGAGGATGAGGAAGATCTGTGGGTAGTAGACGGACAGCAGCGCACTGCGAGACGAGATGATGAGCATGGTTGCGCATTGAACACAGCTTGTTCTGCTATCCTGCTGGTTGAAAAAAAAAAAGAAAGAAAGAAAAAAAAATAGAGGATGATATATGAGGCAATCCTTTTTTTTTTAATGAAATCCAGGAGTTGAAGGCAGGTGTGCTCGGCCGTGTCTTCAGCTAGTGGAGCTGTGGCGCGCTGCGGCAGCTCCAGGCTCCACTGTCCATGTGTTGGAGATGAGACGCTGCATCCCTCGGCCGAAGTGCGCTCTGCCACCTGGGCTGATGGAGGACAGGGTGGTGGGGGGGAGAAAAAAAAAAGAAGAGCTAGATGGATGGACAGGGTGGGGGCAGCTGGGGGTTCAGATGTGCGTGCCGCTCGTATCCAAAAAGTGATGTGGTAACTGGAAGGATGGGAGACAGTGGCCTCTCCCGGTGCACCAGCCCCCGGGATGAGGCTCCACATCCCGCGCTCCGCCGTATCCCCACCCCCAACACCTCCCAACACCTCCCACACCACCACCCAACTCTCACACACAACTGCAAGCATGTGTTTTGTTTTTGTTTGCCCTCAGTAGCCAGAATCTGAACCCTCATAGAAAAAAAGAAACCCTGTCATGACCTTTTTTTTTTTAAAAACCTTTTTTTGTTTTTACATTTTTACACTTATTCTATTGCTTTCTTTTCTTATTTCACTAAAAACATGAGTGAGTTTTAACTTTTATTTTTGCACAATGGGTGAACGTATGTCTAGTTAGCTTCCCAGCTGTGCTAGCTAACATTAGCATGGTTGATCGAGCTGTGCTAGCTAACATTAGCTTGGTTGATCGATTAGCAATATAAGTCTAGTTATGATTATGATTACATTTGCTAATGATTAATTCAGAAAGCAGTGCAGGCTGGGGGACTGCTGAGTTATTAAGTTGATCATTAATAGTATTGTGCATGTTCATTTATTTACTTTTTACACTGCCTATCTTCCTCCTAATTTAACGTGTTTACACGCAGAATTAAATTGATCATCCGTCTCAAATGAAAAAAATATATATTTGAATGAGCTGGAGAATAAACTGAAATGACACAAACAAGAGGCGAACTGTAACTGTAAGGCAATTCTGACCGATAATATCCTTTTAAAAACACGTAGTATGTTTGTGTTTTAAAAAAAACAAACATTTGTTACATGACACATGGTGCTTTTAATTTGTCTTCACCAATGAAGCCAGACATTAAGTTTGACTTTGCACCACTGTAGCTGCAGTGGGTTTTAAGCAGGGCAGATGCTTGCAAAAAAAAAAAAGAAAAGCTGCAGACATTCAATTTATGAGACTTTTATGGTCTCTTGGCTCAAACGTGCTGCTGGTGCATCATCATCCAGACGCCCTCTTGTGGTCGCAACAGGAAGCAGGTCATCATGAGCACATGGCTTAGTATTGATGCTGGAGTGCACAGACAGGTCGTGCAGCATTTGAAACCAACAGCTTTTAGATGAGTAATTCAGATTTATTGTAAGGATTAAAAACGTGTTATGTCAGAGTGTACGGCACATTTGCATGCTGGGTAGTGTAGTATGGTGGGAACAAGGACACTCAACATGACGACAAAAGGAATCATTATTGCTGTCTCTTTGGTTTTTAAGATGTCCCCTGCAAACAGTGCGGTGTTTGCTGTGGGACTGTAAAGTAAATAAGCACATTCAGTGGGGACGATCCTGTTCACTTCCACGGGGCCTTCAAAGGGTGGGTTGTTTTTTTTTTCTTTATAGGTCTGCTGCACAGAGTGCAAAGTACATATTTTCATCACTTGCTGTTGACACTGTGGAGACTGGAAATCTGTTAAATATATCCAGAGATGTATTTAAAGCTGGACAAACAACCACAAGGACGGGATATTGATAAAAAAATGTATTCCAAAATAAGATACCAATCATTTGAACAAGCGTGAGGCCAGTAAGTGATTGAGGGCAGGAAATAAATGTTTTGATTTGAAAACCTATCAGCTGCCAGAAAGGCATTTAAAATAGAACAGAAGAATAAAATACTTTTTGTTTTGATTGACTAGATCCTCCTGCCACGCCTCTAAATTGGACCCTCTTGGATGTTGATCCCTCCCTGGCTCCTGTACCTCAAACTTCTGCCTTTCCAGTGGACAACTCAGAGACAATGGTTCTGGCACAGCGTCAACACAGACAGACACTTTCCGTGTGTTCTGTTAGACCTCCGCTTTCCCTCTTCTGAACTCTCTCTCTCTCTGTCTTTCTGTCCAAATACTCCTCCTAACCACAATTTTCTAAAAGCCAAGATAGCACTTAAGCCGCGTGCACTCTGTCCTGGCGCTCGCACCGTGATATCTGTTTCTTGTCATATTTTTGCGCCGAAGATGAGGTGAAGAGTGAGACATGGGAGTTTGAGGACAGCACAGGGATTATTTTTGCAGTACAGAACAGGACAGCAGATCAGTGATGACATTGGCTATGAAGCAAAAGAGTCTTAAACAGCTTGTTATCACAGATTGCCACTATCTGCATTATTATGATTACTGACAGCGCTGCAGGCACGCAGAGAGAAACAGCAGCAGGCCAGCATTGGGGCCTCAAGCTGGATGGGGGCACTAAATGTCTTACAGCTCTGCAGGCTCTATGGATAATGTTGTCCTTAAGCCCGTTTTAGCACAGTCACTGAGTAGCTGTCGAGGAGACGCTGGTCATAATAGTAAACAAGTAACATTCGTTTTTATAATGGACATGATATATAGAAATCGTTAAAAGGAACATTGGAGGTACCAAATTCCAAAAAAATACCAAGTTCACCACAACAAGCCAGCAAATACTGATCCACCACCTCGATGCACATACTAGCAGGCATCCAGTCATACTCAGACTGTACACCACCAATAACAGGCATGATGGATGGATATTCAGGCTAATGCAACTCTTACAGAGCCTTGGTGAGAACATGTGAAAGCCTCCAAATCAAGCAACTAACAAGCCCGTATTTTTTCATGACTACATGAGTAATGATATAATGATTTAATGTATAAGAGTCAGATGTTTCTGCTTTGTATACTTATGATTTGAATACCTTTAAGCACATCTGTGGATTAAATGTGTACTTACAGAAAATACCATTTCTGTTTCAGGACCTTTACCTGCAATGGACTTGTTTTACAGTGTTGTAGTACAAATACCTTGGCTGAGTGTAGGAGGAGGATGTTTGGTGCTGAGGAGGAGGATGGTGGGTGCTGAGGAGGAGGATGGTGGGTGCTGAGGAGGAGGATGGTGGGTGCTGAGGAGGAGGATGGTGGGTGCTGTGGAGGAGGACGGTGGGTGCAGAGTAGGAGGATGCTTGGTGCTGAGGATGACGGTGGGTGCTGTGGAAGAGGATGGTGGGTGCTGATGAGTTGGTTGGTGGGTGCTGAGGAGGAGGACGGTGGGTGCTGAGGAGGAGGATGCTTGGTGCTGAGGAGGAGGATGGTGGGTGCTGTGGAGGAGGATGCTTGGTGCTGAGGAGGAGGATGGTGGGTGCTGAGGAGGAGGACAGTGGGTGCTGTGGAGGAGGATGCTTGGTGCTGAGGAGGAGGATGGTGGGTGCTGTGGAGGAGGATGCTTGGTGCTGAGGAGGACGGTGGGTGCTGAGGAGGAGGATGCTTGGTGCTGATGAGTTGGTTGGTGGGTGCTGAAGAGGAGGACGGTGGGTGCTGAGGAGGAGGACGGTGGGTGCTGTGGAGGAGGATGCTTGGTGCTGAGGAGGAGGACAGTGGGTGCTGTGGAGGAGGATGCTTGGTGCTGAGGAGGACGGTGGGTGCTGAGGAGGAGGATGCTTGGTGCTGATGAGTTGGTTGGTGGGTGCTGAAGAGGAGGACGGTGGGTGCTGTTGAGTAGGATGGGTGCTGATGAGTAGGATGGGTGCTGTGGAGGAGGATGTGAGAACGTGCATAATCAAAAATGGGCTAATGATGCATCTCTAGTATCCTCCTATCTGTTTGTGTATTGTCTACATATGTACCTATTTGTTCACAAAAGGTTAATACAACAATAAATAATCATCTGCTGAAGCCCAGATTTCTCCCAGATGTCTAGTCAACCTCTGCAACCGGACATCCCACAGCTCCCCCTCCCCCCAAACCCCCCAAAACCCTCTCCTTTGCTATTTCATCGATACTTTTGACTACTGACTAACAATGTGTGAGTCAGTTGTTGAGGTCAGATCTCTAAGCAGAACCCTCACTGTCACAAATGGTCGAGCCCTTGATTGATGTGAGTGTCCTCGACTGAACCACGGTCGTATAACATACAGTCTTTGGATTTACTGAGTTAAGATCCATGTCTTTGAACTAGTTGAAAGTTTGCCACACGGAAAGAGATTCAAGTAGGAGAAAGTTAGACCTGGTTTTAATAAAGGGGAACTTCTGGGGACGTCAGCTGTCGGGGGCGCGATGAATCAAACTATTACAAACTCCTAAACTTGAATTATTATCATATAATGGAGAAGACAGGAATAGCTCCTTTTAATGTGCATTAAAGACCATTTAGTTGTCAAAATAAATGAACGTTCATGAATGATTATTCACGGACAATGAATAAGAAATAAAAAGGAAATACGCCGCACTGATGTTGTCATCACTGTTGCCAACAACATCCCAGAACAACTCACGGGGCGGCAACAACTCGACATACGACTGTTCTCCTATCGCCTCACGATGCAAAACAATCAGCCGAGAGAGGTCACGGTCGTCGAGAGATAAGCCAGAGTTTGAGAGGTGTCTCGCAGCTGAATCTTTGTCTCACTCAATGAGCAATTAGCATCACCATGGCAACCTTTAACTGCAGTAGAAACCTTCCCGCTGATGCAGAAACATTTATTGTCGAGGGTTCAACGGTCACGTTTGGATGTTGGTGCTCGATGAGGCCTTGGTTCTTGGTTCGGATGCTCTGATGGGATTTGATTTGTTTTAAGAGAGACAAGTGCTGCATGCAATTCAGTCGGCTTTTCAATCTTCATGGCCATGTCAGAGGTTTTTAGACGGTAATGTGGCACAACAAACACATGCTTTAATGTTTGATGGGGTAAGACGCATCCTGGAATGCAAAAGAAATGGTGGTCAAATTAATTTCTCTTATGGACTTTATTAAGAAAACAGAACCACCTCGGGGCTGAAAAGAGTATTTATGACAAAGCTAAAAGAAACTACTTTGTAATCAAATCTAATTAAGACTGTTCAGAGCTTCCTGAAATCCGTCAAACGGGAAAAGGGGGGAAATTGTTTCCATGTTGCAGCACCATTTTGAAAAATGATCGTCCGTGGAGCATCTTGAACCCTTTTCGGAGCAGATGAAGGGAGGGAAGTCCAAATAGAGCACCATATTTTAAATAATGCCATGTGGCACATAAATGTCTCCAGAAATGATTCCTTTTATGTAAACAGGATTTATGTTTTTCGTTGGGGAAAAAAAAAAATGCAGATTTGCAGTCGCAAAGACGTTGCAGATGTTGACAGAAATCTATACACGGCATCAGGATGGCGTTTTTGAAAACAGGCCCAGTAGGAAAGCGGGAACAGCAAAGTGTACAAGACCTGCTGTTTCTGGAAGTGTGTGATTCAGCCACGTATAAATCTGCCATGCTTTGAAAATCATCGTTAATCACAAACCCTGCACGCTCTGTGCTCTCAGCCTGCAGCTTCTCTTTGCCATTTTCCATTTTCCCTGCAGCATGCTCAGCACCATGTGCACTTCACTCTGGCACCCTCAAGTATTTTTGAGTGCCTCCACCTTGCTTTGTCTGTACTCCACCTCTACTGCAGAGGGAGACAAAGCACCAGGGAAGCTCTCGGAGACCTCTGGTTTCGGGTCAAGCACATCATCTTCACACCGACATTTCTTCTCCAGTGTCATGAAAAACAGCAGCTGTGATGTGTTTTATCACCGCATTGTGTTTAAATATTTCTCTCAAGGCTTCATCATCACCCCACATTGATATCAGTGAATTTGGTGTCAATCTACTAGTGTGTGTTTATTAAAAAATGTGCAGATAAATCCACTAAATGTCGACTTCATCTACATGCATGAGAGAGAAAAAAAAAATCTTTGCTGCATAAAACCCAAAGGAGTTTATCCTGATCATGTCTCAGCACTTTGGAGGCACCAGTAATGCATAACGTAAATAATTTAGAGATCCTCAAGGGGGCTCTTTACTCCCATGTTTCAAAGTACAACTGCCTGTTGCAAACCGCCACCCTGCAGTCGTTCCACCATTTTGGTTCCTACCATCGACATTATAAACTGTAACGTTTTGCTAACGTGTGCGAATCTTTTGTCGGAGAGTGGACGGAAAATCAAAATACGATTGATTCAGAGGGAAAGAAATTAAAAGGATGCTAATATTCCTTTTACCACCATTAACTGCAGATTCTATATATTCATTAGTGAATCCAAAACATTGTACAAAGACAACTTGTGTAAACTCCCTTAAAGACAAATTCAAATCACAGTGATGTAAATATCTTAACTGTAAGACCTTAATATTCAAAATAGATCAGCCAGTGTCCACAAGAACTCACCTGATTAACATAACATGGTGTTTATATGCATCCTGTTACACTGTTTTGCAAGTCCAGACTATACTACCTCATAGTATTAGTGACATAAATGGATATTTAGACACACAAAATTGGACTTCAGGGTTTGAGTGTCGGTGTGTGATTAAGGCCTCTTATTCTGCTTTGTGTTTAAATCATGCATTTTTAAAAAAAGCTCAGGATTAAGCCTTTTTCATGCAAAACATCTGGTAGAAAAAATATCAAACCCTTCAGTGACATGCATGTTTCTTTTATTTCCTTCTGTTTTTAACCCTTCGAGTTAAAGCGGAAGCTCTTTTTTTTATTATTATTATTAATAATTGAAAAATGAAATGTGTTTGTTCATTGACGCCGACGTCCTCGGCAGATTATAATTCCATTTCAGCCGGTTTGATTTGATCTGCTGGTAATTCATATGGGAGGGATGATTGCACCGGGGCTTCGGGAGTCAAACATGTGCTGCACTCCTATAAGTTTCTATCCCCTTGAAAATACTCTTTCATTAATCGGCCGGGCCTTTACCATTGAAACACATACACACACAACACACACACACATGTATTTTTGCAGGCTCTAATAGCTGGTGTGTGTGTCGCGTCATGTCAGGGCCGACCTTACTGATTGTGTTTGCTCACAATCACACGGGTCACAACTGGGGTCAACGCATGGATCATTTAGTTTAATGGCCGTTTCCTGCCTGCTCGTAGGTTCTTGTCACATTGTAGAAAACGCAGCATGCAACCATATTATCTGCAGGACATAATGCAGCAGTGGAAGGGTTGGACAAAAGGAAAGATAAGAAAAAACCTATAGAGAGGTGGAAGTTAAGGAGGACAGAGAGAAAGGGAGAGAAGCATCAAGTGCAACAAACTGAAAGAAAGAGATGGCTGACAAAGGCAGTGTGAGAGAGATCTACTAATTTTGTGGCCTGTCTCTGTCCTCAGCACCCTGTTGGGACGACAGATGTGCAGATGATGTCATGTAGAAAGGGGATAGGGCGGGAGGGTGGAGCGACCGGAGCGCGGGAGGACAGTCGACAGGCGGAGCCTCGATCACAGAGGGAAGGAGGGAGGGGAAGAGGGACTGTGGCAATGCTCCATTGCTCTGCAGTCACGCAATAATTGAGTGTTCATAAGGTGAGACCCAATATAATGTCTAGCAACGGGAGCTTCTTAACACCTCTCACTGTCTGCATGAAGGTGAACTATTGCCAGAAAGGAAAAATCCTGCATTGCCATTGTCGTTTCTGCTCTGCATAGGCAACAAATGTGCTGAACTGGTGGTTTTCAGTTGCAGGACCTCTCACCATGTGCATCCTTTCCAAACCGCACAGGCCAATGGAGCTATAATTTACTTAGTGCAGTCATTGCTGAAGTTTACCCTCCCATCCCCTGACCGGCCGCAGCATAAGAACCCAATTGTTCTCGCGGTAAGCAGCGACAATGGCTGTTTGTGGTCATCCAGGGAGAGAGAGAGAAAGTGAGAATGAGAAAGGGATGGAAACAGGGAGAAAGTAGAGCCATGCGATCCAGTAATTTGCACCGCTCACTGCTAAAGATATACAGCTCAGAGTCGGGGTCAGGGTGACCGCTGAGCCCTGCCGGGATCACCTCAAGGACACCGTTTTCCCAACAGTCTGCACATGCCCTGTGCTTAAAGTCGTGCAACCGTCTACCGTTTAGCCTGCTAGCATTTTTAGCTTCCCAGACCCCTCTGCCCCCCACCTGCGCCCTTTCATGCCGATTGTGCTGGCATGGCAGAGGGAGAAAATGAATGAATGAGGCAGTTGGATGTTGCCTAATGGCTGTTACTGCACAAATGCAGCCATTCCTGGCATTGTTATGTGTTTGAGTGAGACTGAGAGGGATTGTGCTTTTCGGTCCAGTGCATGAAAACAGCTAATAAGTGAGACAACCTGTGGGAAATCGGCCCGAAACCGAAAGAGGAGTGAGGCAATTTTTCCCCCCACCCGTGTGTATTCTTGCAAGCTTTACGGTTTTGCTTTCGAATGCTATTGATGCGCACCAACAGTCCGGTCATTGATTCATTGATTCGGTCATGGCTGAACACGTGGCAGCATTTGAAAGTAATCCAACACAAGATAAACATTATAAGAAAAATGAAGCACCTCCTTGTTTCAAATGAGCAGCGGAGGAAAAAAAAAAAATGGATCGTGTTCTCATAATACAAGCAGATACTGATACCTGCTGCGGCCCGGAGTGACAAAAGACAGCTGTTGTCTCTCTTTCTGTTACAGGGAAGTGGTTCAGACCTGCGCTTGAGGACACTCTTGATCCTCTGGATAATCATTGACCCGTTACCTGTGGCAACCGAAGCTTCAAGATACTGTACAACCTCTGGGCTGCTGATAATAAAGCGATAGTGCCAACAAAAAAATGCACGAACCCATTCAGACGGCCGTGCACACGCACACACGTGTGGGCTCACACTGTGAACGGATATCAGATAGAAGTGAAGCCGCAATATTTCATTATTACCTCAAGAAAACACTTTATAATACAGTTACAGTTTAACTCGCCGACTCTACTTCGTAATTTAATTTTGTTGCATGAATATGCACAAATACTTCTTGCAACAAATTACACTGTAAGTATTATTGCGAGAGCTGGGGACCTATACTGTATATAGAAACCGGTAAACAGAGCCCGACGATGACATCCAGCGGTACCTCTCGAGGTAATTATGGTCAATCAAAACTGTACGTCTGATGTAACTTGTGGGGAAATAGTTACAGTGCAGCAAGGGAGTGTCAAATGCGAAATGTAAGTATTTTGGAAGTACTGGGTACCTACAGGGTATTTTAGAGAAAAAAAAAATATTTTGTAAGTATTAATGTAAGTACAGGGTTGAAAAGTACTGTGTTATTCTGCAGTACCTCTTTGAAGTAATAACAGTGTAACAATGTTGACCACAGGATGTCATTGTTGTCACCTGTTCGACACCGTTTACCCACATACCCCTCAAGTACCCAGTACTTGCAAAAATACTTACATTTCCCAAATGTTACTGCCTTGTTACACTGAACCGAGATGCATTATAGAGCATTTCACGATATTTCATCATATTTTCTTGGGAACCGTATAAATGGCGATATGAAAATTATACCATAAAATACTTTTCTACAGTGTCGAGGGCCGTGCGAACACAAACCAAAAATCTAAATTTCAATTAAAATGCAAACACAGACACTCTCAG
This sequence comes from Macroramphosus scolopax, assembly GCA_901007825.1. NCBI lineage: Eukaryota > Metazoa > Chordata > Actinopteri > Syngnathiformes > Centriscidae > Macroramphosus > Macroramphosus scolopax. Next base: position 42,614 of record CAAKHC010010483.1, on the reverse strand, counting down.
GAGTCGTAATCTAACCCCGGGGTAAACAAATTGAGATTTTGCATGCACATCCTTCTTTCATAAAAAATGCAAATAATTTTTAAATAGTGCAAATATACCTCTGGCTGTACAATATTGATAATACAAATAAATCTTGTCAGGGGCAGGGTTTGTACCAATATATTCATGGATGATATGTTGTGATAGATGATTCACTTGAGCACCAGGAGGAGTTTAAATTTTCATATGCATGCAAGAAAGTTACACTTAGTTCTGAGAAACTATGTGGTAGTTTGGAGAAGTTACACTCTGAAACGCCGGCTGCATTATAAAGTGGGACTGAATAATGAGTGCTCGCGAGCTGCAGAAGCATGCATAAAGGAGTTAGAGAATGTTTGAGGATGTGGATGATACCTTATGCTATTTGTTGCCTGCGCATACAAACTGAGCCTCTCAGGAGTTTTATCGAACTTTGCACAGTAGGAGTCTAAAACACATGAAAGTGATTCAGACGGTGAAGGGTAAAGGGTCAGATCCGCTCTCCCGGTCTGAGCGGCGTGATCGACCAAGCCTTTTCATGGTGCAAGGTGGGGCGTGGCACCGCACTGCAGGTTTTTTGGGGTACCAAGCAAGGAGAGGAAGGAGCAGTGTGGGTGATGAGGGAGGCGGTGGAGAGACAGCAGTTTGTCTCTTTACAAAGCCACCTCCCACTATTTACCACACCTCCTCTCTCCCGCCTCTCCTCTTCCTCCCCAAACTTGCTTCTTTCTGCCTCCTCTTGCTGCGGTCTTTGAGTGCTCCATGCAGAATGGTCTATGTCTGAGAGCAGTGGGCTGAAATAAAACTAAGAGGGGCCGGAGAATGCTAGCTTTGTCTCAGCTGCCATCCACACTGTTTGGATGGTGGGAGGGAGCTCAAAAAGAGTGTCTGATTGCAAATTAGCAGTGCCAAATGGAGCGCCCTGGCCCCTTCTCGTCCTCTCCTCTCTTCTAAATACCTTTCTCCCCTCAATACTTTTTTATCTTAAGTGATCAGGGGTTTATAAAGTGAATGAAATGAAAGATTGATGAGTGCTGACGTCCATCTATGTGTACCGTATCGGATGATAAGTGCTGAATATCATCAGCTCTGAATATTAATTTGAAGTTATATTTCACCTTACTGCAGCATTTCAGTTCTTCATTGCATTGATATTAAAGTTTGTCACTGCAGGGAATGAAGTCTGGGTTTTTTTAATTTTGTGATGTCCACTTCAGTGCCTGTGCAAAATGTAACAAGGAACAGGTGTATTAAATATAAGGTTTGCTGCCCTGTTTCTGACAATTCACACAAATGAAAACATACTAAATAACATCCATGCAGAGGATTTGAGAAGTCACAGCAGGCAAAAATGTATTTAAATCAAATTCAAATTCCAAATTGCTTAGTTAAAAATGCTGCCTCTTGAAATATACAAAAATATATCCATAAAATATAGTTGAGGATTTAATCAAAGGGGAATGAACACATAACATTTGGGGTCTGGCATAAACCTCCTAAATACATCTACCATACATACCATAATGTGTCATGCAATTACATTAGAGTCGTTAAAAGCTCTATTACACAACATTTAGGTATCTGGAACTATTTTTTTTTGCTTTCTTTCATAAAGTCAAAGAAATTATCATTATTAGCAATTTAATATGTTAGTAAAAGAAATTGAATAGATTCTACATTGTTATATATATATATATACATATATAGTATATATACATATATAGATTTACTTGTGCATTACGAAATATACTATAACTATTTAATTACATACTGAAAATAGTGATCTGTAATTTCGGGGCAATTATGTGGGATGGGCTAAAAATGAACAAAGAGTTTTTTAAATTGTCAGTGATGAATGTAGTGAACACAGTGCCTTCATTTACAAAACTGTCAAAGCAGCAGACCACCCAGCATTTCAACACTCTGTTTTATTGTTCTTGTTTGCCCTGCGAAGCATTTGCATGTAAGGAAAATCATTTCTGTGTGTGTGTGTTTGTCTTGAGGCACATCACGTGAAGTGGCATCAACATGAACTTGAATCACCTTTTAATCCCTCTAAGCTATAGCCTACATGAACACATACACACCCTCACCCACACACACACACACACAGAAATGATTTTCCTTACATGCAAATGCTTCGCAGGG
>CAAKHC010010483.1:19445-40428 GCA_901007825.1 Macroramphosus scolopax | reverse complement strand
GTGAAGTGGCATCAACATGAACTTGAATCACCTTTTAATCCCTCTAAGCTATAGCCTACATGAACACATACACACCCTCACCCACACACACACACACACTTAATCCTATAGTGCGTCTGGGCTGATGGATACAGGCTCACTGTACACAGAGCACGGTCACTGAGTGCATCTGGAATATCACATGTCAATACACATTTGCCATCACTCACTAGACTCGCTGGTGCAGGTTCAGCCTGGCTGCGGTTCGACTTGTTTGAGCAAATGATAAAAATAAAAAAATAAAACAAAGTGCAACTTGTGCGTAAACAAATGCATGAAGAAGCTTGTGATCCTCTGAGCAGAAGAACACTTCTTTTTTTAGTGCATTAATTTTTATTTCTCTTCCTTTCACAGATTATTGCAAATTCTTTTGGGGGGGGGGGGGGGGATTTTAACTGTAAAACATTGCCTGCAAGCTAAGGGTATTTTGTAGAACAGCAAATTTTGTGAAGCAGTTGACCTGAAATTCACCATAAGAGCATTTTAATTAATTAGGTCATTTAATACTTTTGATTTGATGACTTACTCACTAATTTACAGCACAATCTTTACTATTGAGGGAGTGAACATTACAAACATGTCCTCTGAGGACTGCTGCCTTCAAACCGAAAACGTTTCTTCTAAACCTGCAGGGGTTTTTGTTCATTGCATAAATGAGCTGGGAAATTTCTTTTTCTCTTTATTTCTTGGGTTTTATTATTATGCTTTGGTGTCTACTGAAAACTAAATTTACAAAGGGAATAATGAGGTTTTTTCCTGTCTGTCTTTCAAATAAACATTTTTTTTTTAACAGAAAGAACAATTTAAAAAAAAAAAAAGATGGTGGTTTAGGGAAAATAACCTTTTTTTTTTTTTTTACTTATATTCTCAGTCCCTTTGCAAACTCAAAATGAGTCTCTTTTTAAAGAATAAAAGCATTTCCAAGTCTATCATGAAACAGTAAATCTCAGATATCCAACCAGTTTAAATAAACTCCTATTATAGGCAGGTTTTTTCACTCTGACAATCATTTTTAATAACTTTTAAAAAAGGCAGGTTATTTTCACAGCTCCGTGAGTCCACAGTAAGTCAAGCTGATTAATCAATAAACTTTCAACAGGTCTGAACCTGTGATCAGGTTGATCTTCATTATCTTACCGAAGGGGAGGAAAGCGAGGGGAGCTCATTACCGCAGGCAAACAGGTGCGAGAAAGGCAGCTTTTAAATAACACACCCTGGTTTTCTTAGCTAGCATAAACAGAAAATAATTAGCTCAAAGGCTAAACCCAGCTAACACAGCTTACATGGGGAGTGAACTTAGCTAGGCTATATTTATTATGCTCCACTGTTGTTAAAACTCTTTTAGCAAAGTTGCGAGGGGATACAGCCACATTAACGGAGGTGAGGCTATTTTACAACATGTTGCCGGACACTTGTATGTATATTTCATATAATTAATAAGCCGAACAAAATGGTGAACCAGCAAATGACAAAAAAAACGTCACATTATTTATAAAATATTCCAAGATGGCGCAGAAGTCTGTGTGATGCTAATAATTGGGACTTTAAAGCGACCTTGCTGTACCTTATTTTTTTTTCCTATTACATCATTTTATTATTTATTTAATAACCGCCCATAAGAAGTGAAGCGCGGTTAATAATTTCGCGATGGATATTTGTATCACCCAAAAATAAGCCTGTGAAATAAGTGATAAGTTGAAAATATGGTTAACGTCAGGTAACTTAAAGGTGCTTTTGTGTATTCGTGGAAGGGGCGGGGGCGGGGGGGGAAAGAGTGAGGCAGCCCATAATAATCATCTCAACACAGCCTAGTTTTTTGCAGCTATTTGAATGTGATGTGTCTTTTCCTTTTTTCTCCTTTACAGACATTAAATAAGCAGCGCGATAGTGCGGGCTGCACACCCAGGCTGGTTGTATAACGGGGCTTCACCTCAGCTGAACTTGACGCATCTGGTTGATCTGCGGCGCAGCCTGCGTGTGTCCCCGTTGAACCGAGCAGGATGGCCGCGGAGAGAGACGCGCAGAGGGGGGAAACACTAGTCTTTGGTGGCCCAGTTCCCGGCTTCCGTCTCCCTGCATATCCAACATGACGACTTTTCTTACTTCCAAGTCTGCAAATAGTGTCGCCGTGTGCTGTCGGTTCTGTTCGGGTCCAGCCAGACCAGAATACGAGACTTCACCCGGGGGGAGCCGTCAACGTGAGTTTAGCGCTGCGTACTTTTGAATCCACCATTCTCTTTGTTGGGCGTATTTACATTTGCGGGAGGTGCGTAAAAAAATACAAGAATAACCGAGTTATTACGTATAGCTTTATATCGCCCCCAGTCTGGGGCGGATATTGCTGTTATGACGGAACCGATCCACCGTCCTTGCAGGGGGAACTTTCCAAACGTCCTAAAACAAGCTTGAGGGGTGAAAAAAAGAACCGCTCCGTAAATTTACCCGCTAACTTGTCTGTAAATGAAATCGTCGCCTGACTGTAAATTCTCCCTCGCAATACAAGGAAAGAGGTCGCTTTTTCATGCCCTAGTTTCCACTCACAGAGACATAATCTTTCCCTTTGTTGTCCGTCCCGATGCAAACAGAGATAGGCTGCAGCTCACATCACGTCCATCCAGCGGAAACCATCACCGCTCCCGAAGTGAGCAATTTGTAGAATATCAGCAAAATGTGCATTTAATTAGAAAAGCGAACAGCTCGCCCTGAGATCATCAGTGTATGTAAGACACTAGAACATATGGCAGAGCTGTGCGGTTTCCTCTGATGTGTCACTGCGGTTTCCCTCAGAGAAGTTTTGATGGAAATTAATTCACTGAAATCTGAGAGGAGCTAACACAGCAGCTGGGTGTATTTTTTATTGGATAAAAAAGCCTGTGCAGGTGGACAATGTTCTTCTTTAAAAAAAAATTAGCTATTACGAAACCGAACAATTTAAATTCCTTAAACTGAGGATATATTGATTTGAGGATATATGGAACAGCCACAACAGCAACTGCACATTCATCTGATTGGACATGTACATTTTCCTCCTGTTCTTTCTGCTCATACTCTTCTCCCAAAAAACAGTATTGCATGTTCGACATCATTTCGCCATCTAAATACCTTCTTCCTGTGGCTGTGGATGTTTAAAAGTTATCAATACGGGGCATCATCTTGCTCCGAGCAACTAAGCACATAAGACTGTGTTGCTTATGTGACATATAGACACATTCTATTTTTCCCTGCATGGTTATACAGGTTTTTCTACCTACCCGCATGTATTTGTGAAATCCAGACATCTCATTTTGCCTGAGAGCATGCCACAGTTATTGTTCATGCCAGAGATAACTTTTTCTGTGCCTGGGTTCACCCACAACCCACATTTGAGCTTAGCACAAAGGATTAAAAGTGACACACACGCAGCACACTTTATCAGTAAATCTTAAGGTGTTGTTGGTCCTGCACATCTGGCCCTGTACTACGCTTGTTAGTGTTCTCAAAGGCCCTTCGTCCCTAGGCAAGATTCTGCTCAGATTGGAATGTCTGTTGAAAATGCAATGCAGGAACGTTTACCGAGAAAAGATCTGTGTAAGCTGACAGAAACTTGATGTTCTCACTGTCAGAAATATGTTCAGGTTCAGCTTGACCTTTTGGCCGCAGCTCTTAGTTGCAAACACACTCTCTAATGTGATATATTAAAACCCCTGACATTGCATGTTTATAAAGCGCAGCCACTGCTATAAACAGGAAAATGCCATTGTGCCTTCGACAAAATGGAGCAGAAACACAGGTGGCCCTCACACAATGGCCTCATTTCTCCACTGTGAGTCAGTGGGACAGGAGAAAGCACATGATTGCAGAGGGAAAATTGGAGTGATTATCGTCTGATTTACCCTGCCACCTTGTAGCTCAGAGTCCTGTTGTGGGCCAATATGGTGAAGAGAGGAGGCTTGGACTTGCCCAAATGTCTCATATTTTGTCGAGAAAAGCGTCATCCTCCCTCCCACTTTCCCTCCTGCTCTCTCGTATCTCACGCCATTGATTGAAACCCTAAACAGCGAGATCAGACTGTGCGCAGTCCACCCTCTATGAACGGTTGACAGGATGCGAGGGCGATGTGATGTGTTGTTTCTTTTAAGGGTATTTCAGGTCATAGGGCGGGAGGCGGCGGGCTTGGCATGGCAGAGGGGAATTTCGGTGAGCATGGCTGATATTGTAATGTCTGTCCCATCCTTTTTCAGATCCGTGTTATAGAGGCATAGAGAGTCCTCTGACCCCCTTAATCAGGTCATCTGGCGTTTGAACTATGTGTGCACATAGCTGCTTTAGTTTTCTGACTTAAAAATGTATTTTCCATGCTTTTTTAAACGCACTATGCCTGATTATTATGTGTGCCACCTTGTCAAATTCTAATCTGCACAGATGGATGATGTATTAACAGTCAGAGTGGTCAGCGTGTGTCACCTATTATATATTTTTTTCTGCATCAATAATGTGGTAAGCCATGAGCTAGCAGCGTAGCATGTAGCTAGTGTAGGGGTTTGCATGCAACATGCGTTGGTGTGCGTGCATGTTTGATGGTCCGGCATGCCTCTGCTGTCCCCACCAACACTTTTTAAATCTCTGTGCATCTCAGTGCAGGGTATTTAATGCTTGACCTAATTTCTCTGGCAGCGAAGAATCCACTAGTGAAGGCCCTCCTCTGTGTGTATTAGAGTGTGTGAATATGTGTGCACGCGCATTGCTCTGGGTGTTTCCTCCATGCCTTTCTAACAGGAAGCTGATGTGGAGTTCAACTGAGGACAAGGAAAGGGCCTTTCTTTCCACTGTGAATCATTTGAAAGAGAGAGAGAGAGAATTAAAAAAGAGAGGGGAGAAAAAAGAGAGGCTAGGCCTCTGCATTGATTCAGTGCTCTGCAATCTGGCCTGCTTCTCTCCCCTTCTCTCTTTCTCTTCTCCTTATTATCTATTTTGTCTTTTTTTTTGCTCCCTTTTTGTTTTACATCTAGTTGTACTGATGCAGGCTGGACAGCAGCGTTCTGTAGGGGATCTGGGGTTTATGGAGAGTTCATGAGTCCTGTGAGAAGATGGAGAGGAGGAGGGGGGGCTGAAAAAGCAAATGAAGCGGACCTCTGTGGGGAGCAGTGCAGTTCTTCCGGTTCAGTTTTAACATACTCACAGCAAAAAGAGGCTGCCTCTGTTACGTACTTAGGAGACAAGAAAAACAGCAACTCATAGAAAAAAACTGCACCGGTGACTTTATCGAGGTGCTGAGATGCTGTGCAGGATGTCGAATCCTTATATCTGTGATAGCCCGGAAACAAATTGCTATGTTTCCATTGCTATAAATAGCGGATAAACCGCTCTTAGAGTGAGTGCCGGATAAAATATTAAACTTGATATCCTAAAGAGCAATGATGATTGAATGAATCTTGTATGCATCATCTTACTAACACTCTAAATCTCGGAGCATTTCCTGCTCGGAATGTGATGTACACAAAGATTTAATTTTAACTTCGTCTGAAACGCACGTTCCTTTGGATAGCACTTGTTTACACGATCAAACAGAGTTAAAAATTGCAACGCATCCCAAACTAATCCTTTATCACCCCCCGATTTTGTGTGCCTATTTCAGTACGTTGTCATCTTTAGGAATTAAGCGTGAAACAGAGAAAGTCACGAACCACACATTTGAACCGAAACCACCTACTCAGCCTCTTGCATCTGTTTCGAAATTCTTTGTATGTTTGAAATTGAAGTAGGACGTACGGGGACGCCGCTGCTGCAGCCGCACAACAGAAATATTAATGAATACAATACATGTTCGGCAAACAACAATGGAGAACATCCACCCTGTTCTTTTACTGTCCTTCTCACGGAGAACGTTTCATCACTATAACAGATCGGCTGCTTTGATTAGTTACGCCGTACGTCGTACATTTAAAACGCTGCAAGTATCACAGTTGCCTTGAAGCCCAAATAAACAAATAAAAAGACATTACTTTTGCTTCTTTAAATGTAAGTATGAAGTTCAGAATCAGGTTTATTGCCAAGTAAAGTTATCACAGTATGAGAAATCTGTCCTGGTATATTGGTGCATTAGAATTATCATAAAGATAAAGTTTCAAAACATAAATATGAAAGAATGAAAGAAGTATGATATCAATAAAAATACGTGCATAATACCTACAATGAAAATCCCGAACAGTTTGTTTAGAATTCTGCAAAGTTTTGCAGCAGCATGATGTAAATATACATGTCTTGTGCTGTGGTTGTTGTCGATTTATTACGAGAACTGTCGTTTACCGTGCGTCACCTCATCACTGTTAACCATGAACATCCTTGATATTCTGCGTGTAAAAACTGCTGAACGATTACTTTGCAAAATTTGGTTGATAAACATATTCATGTCATTATAAAATAAGGCTAAACCAGCTGGTGCGGTGCCAGACAGCACTGACATGTAGCAGCAACAAATGTTCCGGCAAGAATGTCCTGTGCTCAGCCGGCACTGGAGAACAACATGCTGCGAAACTGGGTGCCGCATGTCCCAGCCACTCACTTAACTCCTTTTTTCACACTATAAAATCAGAAATGTGGGCTGGTGATGTTCCGCACTCTTGAATTGTGTTTTGAGCCTGTTTCTGTGTTTCACATTTGGTGCAGGGCAGCAGAGGACACGAGCACACCGGGAAGCAGAAGGCATTAGACGCTGGAAACAGGTAGGTTCTCAATGATAATAACTTCAACACACACGTCCACTTCGCTTGCTTGCTAATGATCATATGGGAAATATAATTCATATCTTGGCATTGAAGGTCAATTTTCACTAAATGCTGATTTATCATGTATAAGGCTGCATCTATCAAATATATTTTTATTTCCTGATTAGTCGATTAAAACTTACTAATGAATAACTGAATCTACCAATAATCTTTAAATCTTTCACTCGTGCATTTTCACATAGAAATACATATTTTACAATGAAAAAATGCCCAACATGAACAAAGAAGGAATTAAAAGTCGTCCATCAGTAATATAAATATCCATTTGTCTGACAGAAACTCAGCCCAACATTAATAGTGTAACAAAAGCTAGTTGGCTCATCATTCACTTTAAACTTCGCCGACTGCATCCAACCCGTGATAACCCCCAAACATGAGGGGAAGATGATAGGTGCTGCGAGAGTCGACTCGCGTCTGTTGGGGAAACCAGAGACGTTTCTAAAAGTCTCTTTCAGTGTATTTGCAGCTTCTAACTGAATCGATGTGGTTTGAAGCTTATTTTCGCTCCTGTCTGTTTTTACTTTCAGATATCTGCTTTGTTTCATTAGCTCATGTCATCTTTCAGCCATAGACAAATCGGAGTTACGGATTAAAAACCCAACCTTGGCTGATTTAGTTGCTTCGGAAGTAAAAGCTTTAGGTATCAAAATAACAGATGACTTTCAATGAGAGGAGTTTATAGGACACGCAATGTTTATCCACCGTTCACATCGGTTCCTTTGACCACTAGTCACAGCCACGGATCGGCTCGCTGCTTTATCAACTCAATACATGCGCTTAATCAATTTAAAGACACACCTTGAAAAGGGGTCGCCCTGTTGTCATGGAAAAGCAAGTCCCAGATAACTGGGCTGATGTGCCAAGCCGAACCAAACCGAGCCGAAACCCTTTCAGCAGGCTTGTATGGAAAATGCTGTTTGAGTTTTCATGTTCCGCATACCCGGTAGCAGGAGCTGCCATCATTGAGGGCGAAAGAAAACAGTGTGACACATCGACACATTCCACGCAAATTGACGAATTTAATTGCGTACTTTGAAACAACCTTGTAGCGTTAATCATGTGTACCTTCAAAAAACTGTGCATTCTTATGTATGCATGTTTTTTATTGCTAAAAAGTTGTGTAAGACTGAAATAAAAGCGATATTTCTTAATAATTACCTCTGGGATTTCCTCCTGCTGGACTTTATTAATGAAGACTGTGGGATGAAGGAAAGTAAATGGATGCAAGATGATTTATGATTTGTATTTTCCTCCATGAAGTTGATCCAAACGATAAGTTATAACAAATTATATTCCTTATAAATGAAACATTATGTTTGAAAATGTCGTATTGAGAGACTACTAAGTAGTTTTACTGACTGAGGACTCCCATGGCTCCGAGTGCTGAAGTACAAGTTAAGGGAGAAACAATTCATAACTTAGAGAAATTGGCGAAAATGTCAAGTTCATGTCCACAAGCTCTTTTGCTGACTGACGGAAAGTCATTCTAAAGAAAATGATAAATGATTTTTTGTTCGTGGCTTCCTGTCGTGATGGAAAAAGGTGTTTCATGATTGTGTGACTTGGTGGATGGAGTTTATTGGATCAGGATAATCATTTTGTAGCATCAGGAAAGTTCTGAGTTCATCTGAGTTGCTTAAAATGGGTTCGTAATCAGTCGTCCTTTAATATGATACCCACCACTAGTATTTAAGGAAGTATTCAACAAAGAGAAGCTGTCTTCTCACGACCATTATATCAAAAAACAAATTCTACATGCATCTTAGATCAGTTTGTTTCCCCATTATTCAACATTATATATTAGGTACATTTGAAACATTAGACTTTCACCAGAATTTAAAACACATTTTCACAAGGATTGAACAATGCTTGGCAGCAGTAAATGCTTTTGACTAATGGAGTGGCAAAGAGAGTTAAAAGAATTGTTTACATGAAACAGACGGCCAATGTACGTGTCATGTTCTCTTCATGTTTCGGGCGGGTGAAGCTTTCTCATGACCCCCGGCACCCCCTCTCTGCCTCATCTGTCGGCACAATTCAATATTTTTTAAAGTGAAGATATTTTAAAATATGAAAATATGAAGCACTTGCTCCCCTTCGTTCAAATGATTAACAATCAAATTATTATTAGACGAAGAGTTTTAACGATGTTATTGATTGTGGTGAGACCAGATCTAATGGCTTTTGATTTAACACTGTTTAAAGTTTAGCAATGCATTCAGCAACATTATTGAGGCAATATAATCTGCATCTTCATGCATGAGTAAAATAAACTGCCTCTTTGTAATGAACCCGTTGCACCCTGCAGACGTATTCAGGATGTGAGATCAGATCAGTATTTTTGCCACTAAAATAAGATATAAAGGAAAAATGCTATATTTATAATTGTGGAAATGTTCCCAGTGATTCAATAGTATTATTGATAACACCTGTATTTTACAAGAAAAATAAAGCTTAATGGTGAAAGGTCGAGTGCATGTTTCTTTGACCTTGATGAACCCTTAATTCAACCAAAACAACTGTATATAAGTTTGGTTTATATTTAGGCTACTGTATAATCAGAAAAAAATGATGACAATCTCTTCCTACATAAATCAAACTTGCATTAACAAAATGAATATGACAGTGAAAAAAGAAAAAAAATAAGTTTTACTACGCTACAACATGTAGGCACAACAAACAAAGAGATGGCTTGTTGCACCTCATTACGTGTGTGGTTGTAAGTGTGTAGGTGGGATAGCTGTTTGTGAGAAATATGTCTGTCCTGGTGGTAATTCATACTGGCAGTCAGTTTGCAAAGAGTTCTCTGAATGACGGCTATTCAACCGTGTGGTGAGACACCGTTTCCTTGCTGATATGGTTAGTCACTGCATCAGTGCACACTCTGCACCTCCAATGTCATTCTTATATTTCCTGTTTGCCTCAAAACCGCTACTGTGTTGCCTTGTCGTCTCTGGACTCAGTGGAGGCCTCAACGCCAACTGATATCGATAACAGCAACTACCGTGACAAGATACAAGTGAGAAAACACAAGGGCAGGCAGACTGACAGCAGACGAGACACAGGTGAAAGCAATAACAAAAAGAGCGTGAAACCACACACAGTCAGGAGGTAAAGGCAAGGAAAATGGCAAAGGCCTGATGACCAAAAATTGTAGTCCAGCATTCATGCATGTGTCCATAGTCAACGGCTGTCCGGCGGAAGTGTTCAGGGGGTCGGCCCGGAGGCTGGAGACAAAGGCAGAGATGTTCTGAGGGTTGGCCAGGTTGCTGGAGATCTGGCAGTTGGACCAGGGGACTAAGGAGGTGGCCCCGAGGCAAGACACCAAGACATGGCTGGTCAGGAGGGTGGCAACACCAGGACATGTCCACTCAGGAGGACGGCCAGACACCAAGACGACGCCACTCAGGTGGGCGGCCAGGAGGCCAGAATACCGACTTCAGGGAGCAGGGGGCTGAGCAGACTGCATCAGCCAAAAAACAGGCAGAAAATGCACCTGGATCAGCTGCTGTAGTGCCAGTTCGGACGACGTGGAATGGGAAATCTGCGACGCAGACTCACGATCATGAGTACGACCAGGCGTTGTCAAAAGAAGACTCAGGAACTGGAAGAAGAACTGGCAGTGCTGGCACGCTGTCTGGTGACGGCTCAGGAACAGGATCAGCCAAAGCTGCCATTGCTATTGCCTCAAAAACAGGTTTAGACAGTGCTTGCACAGCTGTTGCCAGGTAAACATGAACAGGAACATGCTGGTTGTCATCTGACGTCTCGGGAGCAGGCTTGGTTCTGGCAGGAAAAACTGACACCACAAGATTTGACTGGATTGGCTTCTAGGATCCGCCGGCCGCTGGACATGAAGGCAAAAGTTATCTGATGGGGCGGCTGAGAGACCTAAAATGAAGGCAGAGATGTTCTGGCAGTGAGCCCAGTGACGAAGGCGTGGCTGCTCGGTAGGGTGGGCCGGACACCAACTCGTGGTGGCTCAGAAGGGGGCCCGTTAGACCAGACAACCAACATCAGAGGAGCAGGGTGCTGAGCAGACAAACAGGCAGAAAAATTGATGAGGCCAGGAAAACACGTGACTGCATCGGCTTCTGCAGTGCAGGCTCAGACGAGGAGGACTTGGAGATTAGCGACGCAGGTTTGGGAACAGTAACATGCTGGCCGTGGTCTGACAACTGAGGAACACACTCGGAAACAGGCACAGGCTAGCCGTCGTTTGACAGCTAATCAGGAATAGTAAAAGGACAAGCTGAACTGGCCCGTTCTCCAAAGAGAACTCAGGAACTGTCACCGGCTCAGAGCTGGTACGTCTTCTGACGACAACGACTGAGGAACTGGAACAGGCGGATCTAGCGCGCACACCGGTGATGTGTCCGAAACAGGATCAGGCAAAGCTGCCATTGCCATTGCCTCAAGAACAGGGGCAGTGCTGGCACCGGGAGCCATAATGACATCGCTGTCTCCTGGATCCACCACGAGGATGCCCACTATAGATGGTTAGGCGAGTCCCATCAAAACTGGACCGCTGTGTCCAGTTCACTGGTGATGGGTACACTGAAGGGCCAGCCGGCTCTGGACAGGCTGAGAGCTAGCTGATGGTTTGAGGCAAGCTGGCTGGAATTTAGTAGCTGACTGGTGCCTAAGTAAGGCTGGAGGCTCACAGTCTTTGCAGCTTGTCTACAAAAATATTCGAAAAGTTAAAAATGTGCTGGGGCAGGACTATGAGTAGGTCCAGGACTAGGTGGAACAGACAAAGACTGGGGACTCACAAGCTGGCTGCTAGCAGCGTGATGGTGGATAGCAGTTGGCAGGTGTCTAGCTTCAAGCTGGTGCATAAAAGTTAAAGTCTCTTCCAGGTATTTTGTTAAATTTAAAATGTAGAATCCAAGATCCAGAATACAACGGGTGAAGGAGCACGTCAAGGCTTGGGTTAAAAACCCCAAAAAATCAATCCCTCTGGACGGAGATGGAAGATCTGGTGTCGTTTTGCTAGCTAACTGTCCAATAAATAACGATATTTCCAACTACCTGACCTGTTATCTACATTACCGCCTTTCTGATGCCAACCGGACTATCTGTGATGCGTTGGTTCGATTAAGGAGATGGACCTTGACGATACGATTGCTACTTTACTCATACATCTGTTTTTTTGTAAAATATTAACGTAAGAAGACCAAAACTATGGGTAGCTTGGGTTTTACTCATCATAACTGCTAGCTTTGGGATTATTTGTTCCCTTGTACTAGAATTATTCAAAAGATTAATTCAAGGGGGAGACTGGTTTTCCATTATAAAACCTTTTTTGATCATATCTGGTCATATCTCTGCCTGCCAGTGTTATTTTCTCTTCTCCCTTTCCCACTTGGTCTCTCCCCTCATTTCCTATTCTATACTCCACGGAGAGAATTGAAAAGTAGGATATGATACTCGCCACAGGGACACACCGAGTATCTTTACAAAATCCAAGGTGGATTAAGCAGTGTCTGATTATCAGGCATGACTGGTGTCATGCTTGTTAGCAGGCCTGGTTCAGGTCCAGTAGCATCCAGTTAAAAACTATTACATGCAAGATAATTATGAGGTAAAGTTCGGAGTGTATGGTAACTTTATCTTGTGTGTGCCTGCGTTCAAGAAGGAGAAGTAATACAATTGGATGCTCTCAGTTAGACAGCAAGAATGAACTGTGCAATGGCTAAAATAATCTCTCTCTCTCTCTCTTCCTCTGACTGGGGGCTGCCCTGCCTCCATAGAGCGTTCGGCCACGGCTACATTGTGGCTCGGGCCTCATTTGAATGGTCCTTTAGTACTTTGTGTGAACAAGTCGGCGCCATTTGCATTTGTTCCAGTCACAAAGGTTTAACAGGTCAATAGGGACTCCATGGCATAAAACTAACACGCTAGGATACCTTTTTTTTCCTCCCTCCCTTAGGACTCCTCCGTGGCTTTGGTTGTCAGGCACCCAGACGACATGTGCTGGTAGTTTGTAACTCAAGCATGTGCTGTGTATACATGCGTGTTCCTGTATAATAGTGTGTGTATGTGTTTCTAGGACATAATTGATGACAGCAGGGTGCAGGCTCGGAAAATAGGAGCTAATGTACTCCATAGGCTATATGAAACAAAGGGTTAATTAACACTCAATGTAAAGCAGCAGTTTGTTTGAGTGTCAAAGGGGGTTTGTTTTGTGTGCGTGTGTATGAAGGAAATTGACCAGACAAGCATATTTATAGTGCCCGAAATAATGAATTGACCATTTGTGTCACATATAAATTAACTTAAGTAGACAATAAGGTAATATGTTAAATAAAAACTTAAAGAAGAAGCCGCAAAAACAGCAACGTTTCGTACGCATTTTATAAACAGTTGATTAATTAAGATTAAATATAATAAAAGATAAACAAATCTGATTGAATAGAGTGGTGATGCTGTTTACACAAACGTTGGTAAACATTACAAGTAAGAAGAAAGTTTGGTCTCAAAAATAGAGTGATGATTTTTGCTATTAAATGTAGTTAAGTATCAAACATAAAAGTAACTTTAAATGTTTGGTAAACCTGTCAGAAGCCCTGATGCCTTACAGGAGGCCTCATACTCATTCAATCGGTAACTTACGGTTTCGGTATCAGTGTCAGGAGGCTCATCTATCCTGTTTTTGTGTGAGTCTTCATCACCTTGCGCCTCAGCAGGTGCGACAGTTTCCTCTTTAAGAATCATAGAATCCTGCCTTCCATTAGCCGTACCAACCTGACTCACACACCGCTGGTAAACATTGCCCGGCATGACTTACAAGCTCCACTAAACTTTACGAAGCAAGTGACATCACACACAATAAAATAACAGCTTCTGATAGTCTGCTTAGCAACAGTGTAACTGGGCTCACAGTGGCTGAAGGTGTTCAGCCACATTTTATTGAAGACAAAAAAAAGCTTCTCTCATCGTCCCACAGCTGTCCTAAATGAAAATTATGAGCGTCCCATATAATTTTAATACTGGCCCCGGGAAGTCAGGGACACCTTTAATTTCGAGCCCTATTTGGAGATCTGCAGGTTTTAATTTTGCACCATGTGTGTGTTTGAGTAAAAGAGAGCAGAGACATCCTCTGCACCCTAATGAAATGCAGAACATGATGTACGATATGTGGGAGCATTCTCATTGCAGATGTTTTGACTTCCCAAAGCATGAAAAGCACAGGTATAAATACTCACATTAACAATGGCTCCTATTATATTAATTTTCCCAGTAAGCCACGTCAGTGAGTGAGCATGCACAATACCAGAGCTGCAGGTCTTGCTCACCTTGTTTATACAGCCGGCTTATTCATGCGTTTTTTGGAAAACCATCATACCAAATATTCCTTCTAACATCGTAAACCAGTTGTGCCAGTAGGCATAATTGAGGAGACTATCTAGAGAGAATCTTCTCATTAAAATTTATTATGATTTTTGGAGGGATGTTATAGAATTGAGGGTAGCCTCGGCTGCTCATGTGGCCTCGCGTCGGGCTTTCACAGGCTTCCCTTCATGCTTATACACATAATGATGTTTTTCAAAAAGTTAACAGTGGGATATGCACATGCAATAACACAATAATGCTGGTTCACCACAGCATTTCTACCCTCTTGAAGTGGGTTTGACGTGCTGTCGGGGCAGCAGGGTGTCTTAGTGTCCACAGAGTTTGTCCCGCATTTAAAATGTCAAATCACCGCACAAAAAGCCAGGTGTGCTACTGAAGGGTGCTTTAGGAAGAACAGCAGACCCTCCAACCCGCCGGCTCGCTCTTTGTAAGAGCATTCACTGCAGGGCCGAATGAGAGAATAAACTATAAAACTGTAGTGTCAGACCTAAAATAAATGTTGTTTTCATCATCGTCGGAAATACAACAACACTGCAGAATCTCCATCAGCTGTCTGCACCCTTTTTTAATTTCCACCGCAGTTTTTTCACCATGTAATAACCTTCAACAACATTAAACGCCGCGTGGTTGCCACTTACCACACTCGCATTCCCCGAATGCATGTTTGTGTGTGTTTTATATTGAAGGATGAAACACATTACGGTGTTCAAGGTCTTTGTATTATTTCTGATTGAAGATTTTGACAGGCAAAGCTGCAGAAAGGCAGGCGTGTGTGTCTGTAATCATGTAAACGACATGTGTGTTACTGTCGGGGTAATATTTGCAATACGTGCGCCATTTATTGTGTACTTATTGTGACGTATTATAATGTCGGCTTGAGGAAAAAACAACTGAAATGCTTCTAAATCTTGCTAAAACTCGCTACAAGACGATTTTCTCCCATGAAAGAGAGAATAAAATAACCTTGACCTTGAAATATGAGTATACCATGAACTCACAAATAGTAAACACTCCTCGTGTTCACTCTCCACACTTGTGTCCGACCGCAACACCTCCGCTATAAATTCTGCCTTTACAAAGCATAATAATAATTCATTTAACTACGTGTAGGTTGTAACAAGGTTGCTACCACTACGACCACATTAGTAAACATAAAGAAGATTTATGTGGACAGAGCTGTCGCATTGACCACGGGAAGAAGTGCACTCGATGGTGCATTTATTTCTGTAGAAAAGCTGATTAACGTTTGAGGCCTTTCTATATGCTTGCTTGTGAATTGTGTTACTCCCATTCAGAGGCCTGTTCCAGGTCATAGCTAGCGGTCGACACTATAAGGAACTTGCCTTGGTGACTTTTGCTGACGTAGCGTAAATATAGCAGGATTTACAGACAGACACAGTCCGTATAGGAGGGTGCAAAACTATGGGCATTTCGCTCAAAACACTTTGTGCACATGAGTAAAACATGCACAAGTAGCCTTGCAGAGTTGATGGACAACAGAAGAGGGAAGACTCAAATATTCTGTGTGCAGACCTGAGTGGGAGCCGCTCTCACTTTGTCCCTGTCATGCTGATCTGAGTGTCTCGCCACTGTACTATTGAGCTTTGCGACACATTATTTGTTTGTTCTTTTATCTCTCCAAATGTGCTGCGCCGCGGCCCCAAGCAAAGAAAGACAAAATGATAGTCCAGCGTCAGGTGCTACAAGCGGCTAGCTAGGCCTGCAGCCAGGCCCAGAGAGCCAGACCTGGCAGCTCCGAGTCTGCGACGTGTGAAACGCTGCACACAAAGGAGCTCGCTCCATCTGTATGCACCCTACATAGGCAGGCTTTTGTTGCAGCCGACAGGCACATGACTGCTAGCATCTTAACCCCTGAGAGCCAGCGTCTCTTTTCCCTCTCACTGCACACTGCAGCCGACACCAGCGTTAATACTTCTAGGACAGAAACAATACTTAAAGTTAGAGCTGGAGGTTTAGAGTGATTTATGTATTTTCCACTCTTGGGGATATTTTTGATCCATAAAAATCTTAATAAAATTGTGTTTAGTAACAAAAGTGTGGATGAAAACCAGAGTTTAGTTAAAAAGCAATGTTTGTACACTCTCACCTAAGATTGTGTGACATCTGTTCAAGCAAAAAATGTTATCAAAGCAAAATGAATGCTATACATTGTTTGAAGAATTGGATCAGCGCTGCATTTTAACAATGATTTGGGGTTAATATCGAGGTCAGCCATGAATGGGAGGCCAGAGAACAAAAACAGAAAAAAAGAGTGTCCCGAGTTTTCACGTGAAATATATGTAAAAATATGCAGATAAATATTTTCAGTATAGATTCACAGAGGGAGAATTGACGGATGTACGACGGGGTCGCATGTTTCAATCTAACTGCATTTTCACTTTACTGCCAGACCGACGTGGCTCTTATAGCAACAGTTCAGAAACGAGACTCGCCGGGCGACTTGCTGTAAAATCCAATTAAAGATATCATCCATAGCATCAAGACTAGCGGCTGCTCCGATCTATTAGCGCTCTTCATTTTTCAATTTCGGCGTGCTGTGTGAATGTCCTTGAGTAGATCATTAAGTCACACGCACACACACTCACACACACTCTCTCCGCACGAATGCTTTTCGTATTAAACCCCCGGCGAACCAGCTATACAAAACTGTACAAAATGATCTTCTGAATTCAGAAATGTCCCTGGTAGATTTATTGCTCACGTCAATAGATACTGTAGTTTTTATAGAGACATACTGGTGGGCTTTGTGTGTCGATATGTAACCCAGACAACCCCAGACATGTGCGTGCATGTGTGTGTGAATCCCGGAGCATGTCTTTGGAGACTCGTGGTGGGGATGAAATCAAACAAACAGTCATTTTGAGCATTCCTCCACTGTCAGCTAAATTGGATATGGGCGACTGAAATGAACATGTGGCCACTCAAACAGATAAGTGTCTGTGTGACGACCCTCAGTCGTCGGTGACGGAAGTCAAAATTTCGGAAAAAAAAAGAGCAGAGGGAAAATCACAGGAACGACAGAGGGACAGGGATAATTAAAAATGTCTTCCTGTCTGTCCTCTGTCCTCCTTCACCTTCCCTCCATGAAATGTGGGTGTATGTTCCCCGTGGGGGCCGGAGTGTGTCGGGCCCGAGCTAGGTCATGCAGGCCCCATCCAAGCTGCTCTGTGACGTGGCATTAAACTAGAACCAAAAAGAAAAGGAGGTCCGAACCCTTTAAGAGCATGCACCACACCCTGAGAACACCAGACTTACATGTAAGCTAATGGTTGATAAGATGCAAAGAAAATAATCATTGCTTGAAACAGGACGGACCCCGAAATATGAAGAGTAAGTTGCTATAAATCAAAAAGTGTGTGTGTGTTTGTGCTGGGCAGAGGGGGAGAAAAATGACATGTTTTACGTATATTGCAAATGTGTTTTCGATCTTTCCTGTCCCTCTTATTTCATTTTTCTTTTGTGTTCTGCAAATGTTTGAGCTCCAATGTTGCAGCCTGGAGAACCCCTGACTTCACAGTCATGTTCTCCTCTGTCATCTGCTGATGCATCACAATGAAAAGCTATTTAATGCGTCCTGGAATAAGATCAAGGATTGCACCATGAGTTTTGTTTTAATTTGATTTTCCCAGACGCAACACAGTTATTATGAATTACTCTAAATATCCTCATTGCCAGTAATCAAAGAGGCAGATCCATGAAATAATTTTGGACTTTAATGTCCTTAAGACGGGTAGTATATTCTGCTTGCTAAATTAAAGAAACAGACTTTTCTAATAACCCTGGCTGCTGCAGAAGGAGATGGGAGTCTCATGGTTAACTGAAAGTAGGACGAAGCACTGCCCTCACTTAAATGAGAAAAGAGCTGCAGAAGGGACAGGCTGTGAAGCTAAGTGCTGCTTGTTTGGGATTTATTGTCTATTTGTCGGTTTTAAAAGCTGTTTAGGACACTTGTCTCCAGCCTGTGCAAGTCCATTTTGTATCTCTCCCTTTCCAAAACTTTGCTCTGCTCTGCAGCCGAGTGAGAGGAGCTCTGTTTTCAGAGGTGAGTGGCTTAATGATTATCAAAGAAATACTTTTGTATCAAAGTGCTCCCCGTCAGTGCTCTTGATAAGTGTGCCCTGAGCTCGGAGAACACTTTGTTTGTTTGGAGGTTCCGTCAGCTGCTCTGCTCCGTTGAACATTTGCAAAATAAAAAAGCCAGTTCGGAAATGAATCCACAGGGTTAAGAAAATCTAAACTTCTATTTAATTACACGTGACGCGTCCAGAAATCCGAGCAATTTATATTAGAGGATTTTGTAATTTCACTTGCGGCAGATGACACTTAATACACACTTATCTTTCACAATCACTGTGTATTTTAGTTTCATGGAAACATGCTGGAACAACTCTGCATAACAACCTTCTCAGCTCCTTTTTTTTCCTGCCCAGGCTGTGATAGGTCTCCTCTTATTCACTCCTAAATGAAACCAACTAAAACAGGTTTGGATTGTTTTTAAATCTGCTATATTCATAAATTTAATTAATATGTCTTATTAATGATAAACTTTAAACTTCGCAAATGTGACTTTCTGGAGTTCGGTTCATGCAAAAAGGTCAAAGTTAAATTAATAAAGAATTTATAGAACAATAGAATACGACGGAAACGGCAAAAGAATCATCCGCATTTTATTCCTAAATTAGGCAGAAGATGTTTAAAAAATATGTTTTATCCTTTTCACAGTCGCTGCCAATTTTGTTTGACCTTGCTAGGTTAAATTAGAAAATTTAGATTTAGATGTTTCCACAATTCCTTGTTTGTAGAGTTTCCGTATTCTGTCAAGTTACTTTGTTAAAGAATAAAATCAGTGTTGTAAAATATGAATGCAAAAAGTTGGAAAAAGAGATTTTCCTCTCACAGTGAATTCTTTTACTGAATACTTTAATATACTGGCTCGTATCATATTACACTGCTGTTACTCTTTAACAATAATATTGTTTAAATAAAGGATACATTCCAAGTTTTTTTTCTATTTAGAATAAATGTATTTCATTGCATTCATTGTCTGCTTGTAATATTAAGAATTAAAGGGCAGTTCTGTCTCTTTTCCCCTCTGGTGGGAGGAAATCAAACTGGGTACAATTCAAAAATGACCGAAAGCACCTTCATGCGAAAAGAATAAGAAATAATTTAGAATAATATAAACGCTACAGCGATTAACAAACCTGTGTTATTTCACACGTGTGGTCCTCCCACTCACCTCGCAGGGTTAACCTCTGCAGCTGATTGCTCCCAACGTGACTGCAGGAATTCATATCTTTGTCTCTTGCAGTTAATCTACTGTACGCTCCTGGTTTGTTGAAGATAACCTCGCTATACTTTTACAGAGGATGTTGTCCGGCGTGTGTTTTTCACAGAGTGTTTTGGCAAAATTTCGAAGCAGTGTGAAAGTGACTGCGTCACTCGAGGCCGCCATGTTGTCTCCTCCTGTCCTCCATTTTGTGATTCTGTCTCCCTGTTGCAGCTCATCTGCTTTAATCAAAGTTTACCGAAGTCCCTCCGGCTCTTTATGAAAGTGGAAAATAAATAATGAAGCTTTGAATTATTTTCACATGTATATATTACTTTTTTTTTGTGGGCCTGTCAGGCTTTTCTTTTCTCTCTGACACAGCCGATCTGACGGCTGGTTACTTTAATTACTTCCTTTAAATGTCTTCCTTAAGCTCCTGAAGTCTACGACCGCAAAGCAGTTGACAGCTGTCTTAACAGGTAAAACTCCCCCGAAAAAAGGAGGACCGTGTCGTATTTGTAACGCCTTTAACTCTTAAAACAATTTGTCTGTGTAATCAGCAGCACCCGTGCTAGAGGTCACATGCGACATTAGGTTTAACAGCTCTGCAGCGTGAGCAAGTGTGACCCGGAGCCTCATAATGGCCACTGAAGGTCACGGAGGTTAATAGAGACTGATGTATGAGGCCCCAGAGTGACATCCCAAAGGGGATGGCCCCATAATCCTTATTAGTCCTCTGTGTTAGGGATCCTTACCTTTCAAAGCAAACAGCACGCTCACTTTGCCGTGGGGCCCCGGCCTGCCCCCGGCGTTACACTTCTGACCCCGGGGTCGTGGCCTTTGTTCGAAACCCTTCAGAGACTGACCTTTTGGGTCACGGCTGTAATAGAGAAGTTGTCAAGGCGCGTGCTGCCGAGGGGCCCCTCAGCAGACCACCTTGTAGAGGGAGCCGCCTCGGTGTACTGGTCACCGAAAGAGAAGAGGAAGTGTGTGTGGGTTCGCCGGAGTGCGGACGTAGATTACTGACACAACAGGGTTATTTGTGGTTTATTACCATTTAGTACGACGTCTTGAACTTGCAAACAGGACTTGTCTACGGCATTTTAAATGCAATAAGTCATCCATTCACTAGCTGGTAGCTTTTAGACGACGTGCTTTAACCTCCTCGACTGCAGAAATAGATTTTGAATTGCTGTCCACTCACTCAAATAGATAGTTAGTCTACTAACCTGCATTAATTTATATAAAAACCCTTATATTTATATATTTTATTATTTATATATTCTCATATTATTCTCAAGTGCTCCATTTGTTTCAGGGCAGAACAGCCCCGAGCGGTGCGTGTGCTGTATCTGTGTATGTTGATTGGTTGAGTTTGTTGCAGTGGATTAGTGGGATGATCCGTAAAGACGTAAAGACGTCCGATAAGACCACTGAAGATGCAAGTCATTGTAGACGTCCTCTGCAGTGTTGCCCCCCCCCCCCCCCCCCCCCCCCCCCCCCCCCCCCCCCCCCCCCCCCCACCACATATTTT